>OZ017785.1:2193700-2227317 GCA_963969325.1 Lycopodina hypogea | reverse complement strand
TTGACAAACCCTCAAACTTTGATTACATATACAACTTGACCAATATAATGACTTGGCCAATGTTAAACCCACATGAAAGAAATGTGGGGTCACCCAGACACGAGAAACACGAGATTATGTGAATGTGATGAGTTCATTCTTGACCAAAAAATGATCAAAATTACATTAAATGCTAATTATCTCTGTTGAAATTATCTTCAGCAAAATTCTAAAAAGTAGCCTTGCCACTACATCTATCCTCACACCAAATTTTATCTACCTTTGAACTCAGGAAGCATTCTTAATTTTCTAACACATTCAGCATTATGGAAGGACAGACGTACACATCCCTTTTTATATGGGATCGCATGTCCTAATATTTACATATTGAATTTGAGTATCAGCCACTATTTATATATATATATATATATATATATATATATATATATATATTAGGTGCTCTTAAACTTTACAAAAACAACTGTAAGGGAAGCCATATGTATAATTTTTATAACATTTTAAAAAATAGAACTAGCTGAAAGTTAGTTGTGGCACAGTGGCTAGGAAGATGATGACACTCATGTTTGTTTATGTTTGATACTGATTATCAGGAGAGAGAATAAGTGTTATAGTTTTGGCTAGAGATAATTCTTGAAGATAATGCGCACATTTCTATCTGTCTGTCCATCTGCCCATTCTCTAATTTCAATTACAATTACTTAATTGAAATAGAAATAACATTGATTGCATTTGTAATTGAACCAAAGTGGCATCTCCCTAAATAGAGTCTATGAAATAGGGACAACCTCTATACAATGGACAAACAGTAAGGCACTGAATGATACTCTACAAAAGTTAATATACCTCTGAAAACAACCCTACAACTCTGAACTACAGACAAAAGCTGAGGCAGCTTCTAGTAAATTCAGTGAAAATGGACCTCATACAAAGCTGACAAAAGCCATATTCCAGCCTTTTGTGAAATTGAACGAACAAAAGTGAAGAATTAAGTGAAGTTCATGGATCTGAAAGATTCTCCACGAGGTTCTTTAGTGGCTCAATGTAGGATTTTGGTCCATACAGCATGGTTGGGATATAGTGTTTCCAGGTGAACACCAATAATTTAGTTCATGTCTTTGCAGCAAAACCCTTGTTGATCTCTCTGTGTAAAAGCAATGCATTAATTATTTCACAAAAAAAAAAGAAGAAAAAAAGGCATATCCAATGTGTCTTGAAACATGGCATGAACACTCAATTATTAAGTGCTAGATTTAACATCCTTATTCTCTGCCTTTGTTACCTATCCCCTATTTCATTATAATTAAAGGAAATAATCCATGTATATACTAAATCAGTTCAATTAACTGTAGAAACAACAGTTTACTGTTATGACATTAATAAATATTTAGTGGTTGGTCTTTAGCTGACCTCTTATAGAGTACAATCTCTTTACAAAGAACAATTAAGTGTGTCCCAATGCATCCATTATTCAGAGGTACCACTGTACACATTCATAACTAGTGATTATAATTATTTGAGTTGTACACTTACCATAAAAATCACGATATGCAAAAACAATCAGTTACTCTATATCTTCAATACCTTAATAAGGTCAGCAAAACTATGAACAAAATGAACCCTGCACTATAGAAATACTATGAATATATGGCATAAATTGTGGAATTCCATCCATGTTAACCTTAAGATTAATGATACAACTTACCAAGCAGCTAAAATTCCATATTTTACATCAAAAAATGGGCAATTGGTAGCTCAGTAGCTCTGATGATTGTGATTCCATAGCCTGAGAAGATCATCAACCATTTGACTAAAAAGTAAAGAAAAACCTTTTTGTCTCCAGTAATAATTGAAATGATATGGATAATGGTGTGTCTTATCCTTTATCTAAAAAGAAGGTATTCAGCTTCTATTTTAAAGATGTGGAAGGGAAAAAGTATGATTTTTAATAATATGAAGAAAAAAACTTCCTTAACTATATCTGTCCTATACCATTGGAAGAATGCTCTAAAAACAATTGACATGACAACTGTAGCAACCATCAGGATGCATTAAAATGACAATGATTCTGAAAATGCCACCTGTAAGTGAACAGTTGAGTTTTCAGTGTAAAAGGCTTCAACAAAGTTGACAAAGTCAACAAAACATCTTTATTAATCAACTTCTTCTACTTATCTATCTTCATCAATTAAAGGTTCTCTGACTATAGAAATTTAGGGAAGGTGATGTACTTTATTGAAATATTGGTTGCAAGAGAAAAAACTATCATGTGACCCTGTAAAGGAGCAAGTAAAAAATTCTAAGTTTTATACTTTCAAGAATGAATAAAAAAAAAAAATTTATCCCTTTTTTTGATTAAATAAATTAATTGACCCCAATGATCCATGTAGACAAAGCCCAGAAACAAATAATATAATCAAATTATTTCCTTGGCTCTAACAAAATAAAAAGATTAGACTATAATTAGCAATTTAGTATCATCTTGGTATAAAATTATTAGTGATGAAGCCAAGGTTGCTGCTAAAATGGAATTGTTCAATTTGTCACTTTTTTTAGGAGGATAGGTGAGAATTACCAAGTAAGTGAAGGTATTTTTGGGCTATTCTCACATACAAGCTCCTCTATAGATAAAAACTATCTTTATTGTTACTAGAGAAATACCTATGGATAGTTTTGCAATTGCTCTTGGCCTCATGTAGTTACAAACTCAATAAGTTGGCATAATGTTTGTGTGATATTTCCTAGGTAAATATTATGAATGCACCTTAAGTAATTATTGTCCTTTTGAACTTCCATTCGATCAGGTTAATGTGGTTTGTAATGTAACTTCCTTTAGAAAAGTGGTTTAGAATAGGATAGATTGTAATGATTATTGATTCATGAACATTGAACTTATTGAGGTCATGCATATGAAAAGGGATGGCCTTTCATTGTATTACTGTTGCATTGATATTCTCCTCCTGTTGCCCATTTTTTGGAAGTCAACTTCTATTACTCCTGAATTTAAATAGATTTAATTGCATTTAGTAGAGAGAATTCATTGGGTTTTAGCTAATAGCTAGCTACATTCAATGAGACAGACAGTCCTTTTGCAAGATTACAACTTCAAATTGCAACTTTCATAGTAAAGATTATTTAATGGAACTATATTCTATCCCTAGCCCTAATCACATTCTATCCATACTGGAACAGTGGGAATGTGAGAAACCCTTGAATATTTCAGGACAATTGGTTCAGGCTCTGGGAGGAGATGTATCCTGGACAGAAAGACAGACATGCAGGCAGGAGGGTAGGAAGGTAGACAGACAGTACATGAATTATAGTAAGACTAGTTATAGATATTATGAGCCTGTTGCAAACTTTAACTTTGATTGAGCACTGAACAAACAGGGGGTAACAAATTGTGTATCTACTAAAATATGGCTGGAAGACAACATAGAAGACATTATAGTCCATTATTTAGCCAAGTAAGAGTTTGCTGGGTATGGATACCTCCCTACAAGAAGATAAATCAGCAGCTATAACCATGGGCAGACAAAGAAAGGAGGAAACATTCAATCACTTATATGATAGTGAAGTTAAAACTTGTCAGGATTAAAAAATGGACCACTATGACTTCCAAATTATAGAACAGTACCTATAAGAAACAATGATTCACCAGTGTTCTCATACATGTGATTTATTTGGTCAAAAATAGTTGAATTAATGCAGCATTCACAATGTTTTTATCAAGGATTGGACAAAGTGAGATCTTGCAATAATAACAATTTAATTTTTTTAAATCTTAAATGAGATAATTTTAGTGATGTTCTCGAGGAAGCAATTCTAATACCAAGGACATTTCAACTGTATGTAAATTTGTGAAGAGAAGTGCACTGAATAATTTTTCAAATCCACACCTTAAAAGTTCATAAATTGCTTAGACTGTACCTAATTGTCTCTATTACCATATATATATATATACCAGGGGTACCAATAGAGAGGACACACACACACACATATATATAAATGATATGCTTTTTCCATTTAATATGATAACTTTGACTTTATAAGAAGGTTCTAATGAATTTTGAAGCCCTATCGACAACTCTTACTCATGTGGGAGGCCAAAGAAATGAAGACTGCCTGAGAGTAATTCGAAGAACTCTTGATACATTATCATAGTATCAAATTTTGGTTGTCTGGAACAACCAGTCTAAAGGATTCTAACGAAGTTTGCCTCCATAGTTCTGTCTTCTAGTAAAGAAAGCCTGAAATGGCTTTATTAACTATACACTTTTCAGACAACTGGGAAAGATTAAGTTTCTCTGCTTAATCTCATTTTATTTATTAATTTACACATCTAAAAGGAACAGCAGTTAAAGATTAATTTGTTCAAAATGTCCTAACTCTTGTAATAGTCATTTGATGGCTGTACATCTGTGTTTGTACGAGTTCTGCTTTTGAATGTGTGTTTAGAGTGTATGAGTTGGAGTTTCTTCATGTGAGTGAGTGAGTGTTAGTATGTGTGTGAATGTGTTCGTTTGATGTGTGCATGCATATGATTAAACTATTCTGTACATTTGATCAGTCTGAAATGTATCCTTGGGGAGGATGTGGGGTGTTAGGTAGACTAAGTGGGGGTTGCAAATGTATCTCAATTTTACCATTCGGCTTCTTAATTTTCTTTAATTTTCATTCTTCTTTGCTTGATCCTTCATGGAACTATTTCCACCATTGAAAGTGTAGTATTAAAAAAGACAAGAAGTTGTATTCTTATCAGCAGTGCAGTACGCAGCTATTGAATAGGAAGTGATTTGTTGTTTTAACAGGAACAAGAAATTTGAAGTGTATTTGCAATGAAATTCATGGATGTGTGACCACATTACCACCATGATTTGTTGTTGCCCAAGTTCATTACTAGCAATATATATACAGAAGTAGTGAAGTATCCATAACTTCAATATAGGCTGGTCATTTTAGATCTCAAATCATGACAAACCTGAAAAAAAATTGTTACTAAAATATATTTGGTATTGTTGAAAGTGTATTTTTATACTCTTTAACATAGTGAAATGTCCTTTTTAATCCAGCTTGGGGAAAAATAGTTTCAGACAATTTACTGTGACCACTCAAAAATCTTTTTTTAATGGAATAGTGGGTATATATACAAAAAAAGTATGTGTGCAATACATGTCAAAGTTTTGCTTGTCTAATGTTAATCTTTCTCTACAATATATTTAGCACTGGTAATATTTCAGTTGCAGAGATATTAATTACACTTAATTCATTGATTGGGATTAATCATCCCAATTACAGTGATAAAAACAGCAATTTCATAACTAAAAGTAGTTACATAAGCACCATCTTTCCTGATACTAATCTCTCCTAATGTTTAAGAGCTACAAGGTAGAATGTCTGAATCTGCTTTCTAACAATCATTCTTTATATCATCAATATTCAGTGAAGGGCATCTCACCATGCTTCACTGAGAGCAATACTGCACAAGTTTATGGATTGACTTTGTTATTAAACAAGTTATGATGAGGTTGATAATAGTAGAGGAGGATTAATAAGGGGACATCGAATGACAGAGTCTGTACAATTACTCTGGATCTACAGCTTACACCAATGTGAGGAGGTACGTAGCTAAAGCCATTACAAATTTGATGTCTCAGGTGTCTCTTTGAGTAACATGTCAGATTTAGGATTGAATAATTACAGGAATGCTGAATACATGATAGAGAATAATCAAATTTTTGTTGTAAATAATTGGATAGTCTTGTGATAGAGTACATGTTACAGCTTGAGTGTTGGATAGTGTGTCACAGGAATGGCAGCTCTCAGTGTGCTGATCTTTGCATAGTTCATCAGTGCTAGAGACCCATCTCCTTCTAGGGCATAGGTAAACTTAATAATGAACTCTCCAGCATCCAGTTATTACCACTTCAAACATTAGCTTGTATCGGGATCCTTAAAGATTAGCTATAGTAGATGGTGGAAGATTATTACTGTTAACAGTGAAGCTTTAAACACCTCCAAAGGCATGATGTATTTGCTTGATGACCTCACATGTAGACAACCATCAGGTCTCAGAATGTGAAGGGCAATGAAAACCTGAGACAGATTACCAGGCAAGCTTATTTTTTGGACTCCAGGGAAAATAAATTAACCCCTGATTTCACATAATCATCCAGAACAGGACTATAGATATGTTCCCCAACATGATCTCGAGTGTGTGTAAAGCAACATACATCAACTACTTGAGATTATACTAGCTTCAGTATATACATATGAATGACACATCCATCATCAATGGAGCACAACCACCACTGCTTCTGCCACACGAGTTGTATTATCAAAAATACGAGAGAGAGACTTGCTTAACAAGACTTTTAATTGCACTTTACTGTTCTTGATGAATTATTGAGATCAGCTCAGTCATGTGCTGACTAGCAGTCAAACTATGTGCATGAATTACAAGTAAGTTTAAAATACAGTCAACCTTTTTTGCAGTGACAACAGACATGTAAAATATAACACAGACTTCTTCAGAAAGACCCTTGCCTATATGGTGTGCATCTTTGTCATGTGTATCCCAAAATACCAACAATATTCCTTTCACACTTTTATGTACATACCATTTTCACTCTTCATTTAGAATGCTTAGATGAATGAATAAGTAAATTAATTACACTTATTAAAAATAATTGTCTGTGGAAATGCACTAAAAACCAAACTTTTATTCAAGGTTTTCAAGTTTCCTTTGCATAAAGTTTCCATATAGGCAAGACATGGCTTAAGGTTACATCACAAATGTTCTCAGTTGCAATCTTGAAATTTACGATGTCCTCATACATATGGCTGTAGTCTGTCTCAATATCTACACAACTAAGTAGAATGGCACCCACTTTCCTGCAATAACATGAATAGGTTGCACTGGTACATGTCAAAATCTTGTCATACCTTATATGTAACACATTAAAAAATAATGTAATCCTTACTTTTATAAATCTAAAGAAACACTTCAGACTGACTACATTAATATTGATGAGTTGCACTTCAATGACTCGTGAAAAAAAAGGGAAAAAATTGCACCAATGATTACAAAAATATTTCAGTAGGATGTTCTATTTTTGGTTGATCGTGAAATGGATTTACCAAAATTAAGGGATTAATATAAATTTAGAAGGCAATGCAACCAAAACAAAGATTATCATTTTAATGGAATTTTTTTTTTTTTTTTTTGGTATTAAATATGTATTGTCACAATACGACAAAATAAAAAAAAAAAAAATAAATAAATTAAAAAAATTTTAATATCATATGTACACTGGTAATTTAATTTATTTGTGTAGTTAAGTTTCACAAAAAAAATTTAGGTATAAAATGCCCAATAAACAGAGATTATGGAGCAAATAAGTGAGTTTGTAATGATGGATGTTGCACTGTATTAGTGTAGTTACAGGCTGTTCTCTTACTTTGACTCATCCTTAGGCTTCAACTTTGCTCTTTGTATTCTGGTTGTGATGATTATTAATACCAAAATGACTATCACCAACACTGTCACAACAAACACTGCCACCACTCCAGCTATGACAGTAATGAACTAAATTCAACTTTCTTCCTTTTCTTCTTTTCATTCCACTATTGGTAATCAAAAGATGCACATGCACCATCCAATTTTAGAGGGAGGAATTGAAGAGGGATTGTCTCTCCAGAAGATACCCACTCCTCTATCAAGGTTAGGAGGGCTGTGACTAGTGCCTGGAGAGTGCCATGTAGCTGTACACAGTATGTGACAGACTGAGGGGAAGATGGATGACACAGGAATACTCTGTTTGTGAGTCGATTAGCAGTGAAGGCACAGTCACATCTACTAGCCATGAACATTTTTTCATTGATCCACAGCACCCTGCACCAGTATACATCTCAGTGGCTGTCACGCAAGGTTTCAAAGGTGAGAGTCATTGTTATGGATGGAGATGAGCTGGACAATGTCACACCTCCAATATATCATCCTCAATTGGTCCCTCTGGTCCCACCCACTCTATGACAAGACCCTCCATCAAGTCTTGTGCCAAGACAACATCACAAGTGAGACTGTGAATTCCCCAGCAGTTGAGGAACCTGAACTACTGATTACCACACTTGGGGGGTCTGCACCTGCATAAACAGAGAGATAACTAGTGATCAAGAAATGACATGATTTCCTCAGTATATATTAATGTGACCTCCCCCCATTGAACATCTAGATTTATACAAAACAGAATGGAACATGAAATAGGGATCACTCACACATCTACAAGTCAGCATGCTCAATGTCTTGTCCTATGAAATTTCCTCCCACAACACCCCTAAATGGTCATTCAACATGGCCCAAGACAGCAGCCTATGTGTCTAGGCCTTCCTACACAATGTCCAACATAGAGCAGAAATACATCATGCACATATTATTTATTCCGGCTCACTTACTCTGGACAATTTTCTGTTTCTGTAACCTCACAAATGCATTCAAGGATTAGATCTTCGATAGTATAGCAGATTATTAGTTGTAAATTAATAAGCAATTACCAGGTGTTATTTTTATAGTATGTAGAGTTTAACCACCTCACTAACCATACATAAGTTTAAAAAAAAGCTCCAATACCATACACAAGTTAATTAAATTGTAATGTTGTTCAATTATAAAACATGAATATAAATTACACAATTGTAATTGTAATTGAAGTATATTCTAATGAGTGTAATTGTGATTGCAAAAACATTTACAAATAGAGTACAACTGATACAAAAATGATCCACCTATTCATTTCCTTGCTCAACTAACACTAGGCAGTGGAGTAGGAATCAATATCATATCTACTCAATAGACTTAGAATCCACACCAAAATTGATATTGATGTTTATTGATACAGAGGTATATTTAAATAAAGTCTTGGGACTGTAGCCAGTTGTTTTTATTTGTATGCCAGCTTAATCTATTCTGATGTTTAAAATACTTGAACATGTGCAAGCATTATTTTTCTCTCCCTCTATTAATAAGCTGTTGAATGATGTTGACAAATAGCATTTGGTGTAATTTATTCATTTCATTTCAATTGTCAGAAGGGAGAGAAGCCCCAAGGGGCAGACTGATTGTAGTGAGATTTGGATCAAAATTTGTACACAATTTGTGCATACCCCAAAAGAGAAAAAAATGCTTTAAAATAGGGGCTCACCAAGAAAGAAACTTCTCAGGAAGCTAAAAAATTTGAATAAAACTTCTTCTTGGCTCCCGAAGTGAGCCCTTCCAGTTTGTTTTACATAGCATGCTCCCCCCTCATAAGTGGCAAAGTATATTTTCATACAAAAAAGACCTTTAAAAAATGTGTTGAAATTGTTAAGGTGTTATATTTCCAAGCTGAAGGGTGATGAAACCATCCTAATTAATTTTTTAAAATCTTCATCTCTTCCCTTCTTTTTTCCCTTTTTCTTTCTTTTCTTGTCTTCATTTTTTCTTTTCCTTTTATTATTGTTTTCCTTCTATCATTTTGTTTCATTAATTTTTCAAACTTCTCTCTTTTTAAACCTGCTGTCTTTTCCTTCAGTCTCTTCTCGTCTTATAGTTTTCTTTACCTCTTTTTCTTCATCTTTTTCCCTTCTACCTTTTTTTTCCCTTTTCTATCTGTTTTTCCTATTATCTTTTTTTTCTATCATTTTTATCTATCTATTTTTTCTTTCTATCCTTTCTTCCCTCAATCCTTCCTTCATCTTTTCTCAAGAACCAATCAGTCTAAATATTAACATGTGGAATCCTTGTGACAGGGAGGGTTTTCCCCTCCTGTGAGTGTGGATATGGGTGCAGTTCATTTATAAACTACAACTACAGGAATTTGTTATCTCTGTAATAAACTAATGGTACTTTCACATACGTTTCATTAATTGTATTATATTTTTGATTGTATAATGAGAATAGTGTCAGTAACTACAACAAACTACATTAAAGCAAACTAAACAAGTGAGTTTGTTACTGCAGGAGCCCAAAAGTCAACAAAGAAAAAGATGTAAAGTTCTCTTATTTACTAATCCACCTAGTCATTAACATTCATCCTCAACTAGCACAGAATTATTTTTATAAAAGTGAACTAGGATTTAACCATACTTTAACTATATAGTCAGTGTTGAGATAAATGTTACTGTATTGTTACTGTATTGCGAACAGCAATCATCATTAATGCTCCTAATATTGGATCAGGTATGGTTTCTCCAGGTTGTATTTTCATACACCACAGAAAAGTACACCAGAAAAAAACATTCTGGGCTCCAGAATGTTAGTTAGAGCTGTTACTAATATTCGTGTTGTGGTAAAAGTTGTTTCAGGCTTTCAGATTCACAGGAAAGCCATGAGATTGTGTCAAACTGGAATCTGCTGGATTGGATGCATCCTGGTTGTTACGAGCCACATATCTACCAGGTTGCAAGTGTATTTTCCAAAAATTACCTCAACTTTTACTAAAAGTATTTCATTTTGAATGAGAATTATTTTCGATATGAATGAGATATGATCATATAGTTGAAGTAATATTTGTCCACTCCCAAAATGAAACTGGTTGACATTTCAAAAAAAAAAAAAATGACCTTGCTGTATTTTTTGCCAAGCCTTATAGAATTATACCAATTTTTGTGAATTTCACAAAAGAATATCAAATAGGCTTGCTTTTAAACAGAGTAACCCTCTCCACATAATCTACTTATTTTCTTCTCTTTTTTTTTACAGTGGTTTCTAATAAATATTCATAAACCTTCAAGTATAATGAAGAAGCATTACATTTCTTTGGAAACAACAGTAAAAATGTGACAATATATTATTTATTTATTACGAAAATAACTTTAGTGCTGATGTATACACAAATTCCCTATGCTCTAAATTAACAACCAACTACTACTGCAGCTACAACTATGCATTGCTAAACAGTTGCATTACGATCTTTGCAACAGTGCCATTCATAAGTTGCAGTATTCCTGGTGTGCAGTATTGGAGCCATCAGTGATCCAGTAAAGACCAGCCTTGCTGTGTGGACTTGCCCTGGCCACCTCCTCACAAGATGTGGCTGCATAGGATCTTGCCAGACCCAAGGGAACCACTCCAAACTCTGAAGACAGTAAGCCCAGCACATCCACCAATATGTCTTCATTTTCTTGTTCAGATGGACAGCCATTAGCAGAGACCCTCACTGGATTGCCGCCCTTCTTAATGCCTCCATTTTCACCTGCAGGTGTAGATATGACATATCTAACTGGGAAGGGAAGGGAAGGGAAGGGAACCTCTCTGTGGAGTGTGTGGAAGACATGGTATTGCCATCAATTTTAAAGTCCAATCATTAGTCCAGTACAACACTTGAAAAAAAAAAGAAGTATCTCTGACTAATAAATCTATGAAAACTGAGAACCTATAAACTCAAAACTGAAAAAAATGTGAGCGATCAGTGGAGCTACTGTTTATGTCTGCACACCAACTTGCAGCCAATCATGCCTAACCACATGCAACTCAACAGCTAACAGAAGGGGAGGGAGGATACACTTCATCTCTTATTCATGCTTGCTCCTGAAGCTATAGTGACACAGACACACCCTACAAGACTAATACAGGATTTCACATAAAGTTACACAATGGTTGTCTAACAATCCACAGCATATGCAGTTAAGGTAAGAGGTCATCCATATTATTTAAGGAGGTAAAGGAATATTGTATTACACTTACTATCCTGCAAAGTCTGCACAATCACTGGGTCACTGTAAGGCCCCGCCCCTATCTTGGTGAATGCTCGGACAGAGATGCTGTAGTTGTAATATTTCTCTAGTTCCGTCAGGACCACTGACATATTTGATCCAGAAACATTCAGTATATTACCCTCCACAGTTCTCCCAAAGGTCTCCAGTGGAGTGTACATAACTTCATACATGATGATGTATCCATTCTGGTCTATTGGAGGCACCTCCTCCCACATCACTGCAATAGTTGTGGAGGACTCCGCCATTGCTCTCACATTCTCTGGGGGACTGCTAGAATCTGGAGGAAAGGGTAATCAAGTGACATTTGTGCATAATATGACATTTAAAATGGCTAAACATTATACTTGGGTGTCTGCTAAGGTTTGCCACAATTTTTTTTTGTTGTGTCAACCCTGGTTTGGGAGGAGGGGGGAATTCAAATTTCAAACCGAAGTGTAAAAAAAAACAACAAACAAACACCAGGGCCCAGTGGTTAAGGCACAGGTCTCAAGCTAAAAGTCAGTGGTTTAAATAGATTTTATTTTCCTTTTCTTTTTTCCCCTCTCCCACCTTTTACCTAGATTAGATAGAGAACACACAAGATACACGTACACACAATTTCTTCGTTACTTATTGGTTAGGGTCCTCAGTAAATTGTCATTGTTAGGTCATGACTCAAGCTGATTTGCTATTGGTTCAGTTGATGTGTTACATGTAGATTACTGACCCGAGTAGGAGGAAGCACACTTGCACACACATTCAAACCGGTAATTGTAATTGGGGTATTTATCATTGAATTATCTATTGTAGTGTTATATAGCTAACTCCATTGGATGGAGACCAACCTATTAAAGGCTGTTCATCTCTGGAGAAGATGGAGCGGTCTTGAGTCATGAGTTTGTCCATAAAACTCCTCTGTGAATGAAGAAGCTCGAATTACATTCGATTTGGTTGGTCTTTAGTCAGTGTATCTATTGTTGTGGTGACAAGAGCTTTCATCACCACTAACTTACACAGAGGGCAAACACCTGTCAACTATGGTCCGCCCGGTACTCCTCTAAAGGTGCTGTTGCCAATGCCCCCCCCCCCCCCCCCAATGAGCTTCAACGGGAAACTTCTCTGGACAACAAGGACTCCTCCAATTTGAGCCCATGTCAGTCAGTTAGTTGGAGGGAAATTATCACCGTCTTATCTGGCCTCTAGCTGAAAGGTGAACTATAACTGCAGAAATATACACTCGGATTCACAAACTCAAGATGTATACTTTTAGTTATCTGATGCTAAACAACTAGAAGAAATGATTGCAGAATCCAAATCAAACAAATTACATCTCCGTTAGAAGTTTCACAAATTTTAGCAATGCAATATTGGTACACCTTCATTTTCCTTGGGTAAAACCATCCATCCAATCAATTTAAAGCAATCTAAATATAGGATTACTTGCACACAATCTCTTTTATAGACCCAGAGAGAACATTGACATCAAATTGAACTACATTCCTTTTAACCGAACCACTCCTGCATCTCTGCCTCAGGCTTGCCATAACGGCCCCAGGGGACATAGCTTTATAACACTGAACTCTAATCAATACAGAAACTCATTGCTTTATAAATTATTCTGATCAATGCTATCTGAACAACTAATATTTAGTTCTACTGCTGCAGAAAATCGACAAAATTGTATTATTACAACTTGTACCTTCCTCCTCAGGCCATACAGTCTCATTATCGCTGTAAGGCCCCACCCCCACACTAGTGTAGGCTCGGACAGAGATGCTGTAGTTGACATATTCCTCTAGTCCTGTCAGATTAACTGATCGTGCTGGCTCTAACATAATTGATGAATTACTCTCCAGTGTTCCCCCAAAGTTCATCAGTGGAGTGTACATGACCTCGTACATGGTGATGACTCCATTCTGGTCCATTGGAGGCACCTCTTCCCACATCACTGCAATAGTTGTGGACGACTCGGCCATTGCTCTCACATTCCCTGGGGAACTGGCCGGATCTGGAGAAAGGGAAAATCATGCGACCAGAGTAAACTTTCTATTGCCGACATTCATAGCACACATGGCGAGTTTATTAAATTGATTCCAATAACCAGTATATTTAGAATCCTGTTCCCAGCAACATTGATTCTAAAATTTATTGCCCCTTAATCAAACATACACTAATGAAGTAATTACCTAAAATTCATCCAGAAGTTATGAAGCTTGCACTAAATACATAGCCACATTGTGTAGCTAGGCAGTCGATCCGTAGCAAGCAAAATGAAGGCATGAGTTCTTTTCTCTAGTCTATTTATGATCTGAGAATTTTCTACATCGCATGAGATGGTCACACACTGTAATGAGTACACACATTTAAGTATCTTAATGTCCATTGGCTGAGTTACAGCTTGTCTACATGAGGCATGGCAGTACAGACACTTCGATTAAATTCCCACTCATACACTTCAGTAAGCCATAGGGAAGTGGATATAGTAATGTTAAAATAACCCCATCAAACTAACCTATCCTATTAATGAGAAAAAAAAAAGCAACTGAATAAATGAAGATTACCAACGCACTAAAATGCACTTGGAAATGTTATTAAGAATTGCATAAACTTCTATTACCAGCATCACTGGTTCCAATCACAAACAAACTCAACTCTCAGCAACATCAATCCTCAACACATTTCACTTGGTTATTTGTATATACATATATAAACACTTTTACAAGCCAAACTTACGATCTTGCAGAGTCCGCACAGTTTCTACCACACTGTAAGGACCTGCCCCGACACTAGTGTAGGCTCGGACAGAGATGTTGTAGCTGACATATTCCTCTAGTTCCATCACATCCACAAATTGCACAGACTCCGACACATTGACTGTCTTCATCACAATAGCTACCCCAGAGTCCTCCAGCGATATTGTCATCACCTCGTACATAACGATGGCTCCATTCTGTTCCATCCAAGACACCATGGCCCAGGCCACCAAGATGCTGGTGGCAGATGTAGTGGTAGCAGTCACATTGGCAGGAGGAGAATCAGGTGCTGTGGAACATGTCATCTTCAAGTAATTACAACTATTATGTCCCATGTGCTAATTATTAAATTACCATCTTCACTGGTCAATACAGTCACAGCCACACTGTAAGGCCCTGCCCCCACATCGGTGAAGGCTCTCATAGAGATGGTGTAGTTAACATATTCCTCCAGTCCTGTCAGAACCACTGACATATTTGATCCAGAAACGTTCACTGTATCACTGTACAGTGTTCCCTCAAAGGTCTCCAGTGGAGTGTACATGACCACATACACGGTGATGACTCCATTCTGGTCTATTGGAGTCACCTCTTCCCACATCACCGCAATAGTTGTGGAGGACTCCACCACCGCTGTCACATTCTCTGGGGGATTACCAGGAACTGGAGAAGACATTGATTATTATGAAATTGTAGACAACTCTTAATGAATGTCTGTAATGGATATATGTGGACCTTTTAATATTGCACACACTAATAACTTTGATGGTACACAAGTGTGTGTAAAAGGTTAAAACCTGTTATCGCAACATATAAAAAAATATATAGCTTACACACTAGCAAATTTGTCTTATCGTTGCTACCGATGCAGTTCAACCTTTTGCAATATATCTACAAATATATACATAGCCATTGAGAACAACTTGATACATAGAGTGGAAGTCAACATTCCAAATGCAAATAAAGACTCGAAAGGCATAAAAAAAGAATAGTAAAATACATGTTTGCGTGTGTGTGTGTGTTCGTTTATGTGTGTATGTGTGTGCTTGCTTGTGTGTGCGTGTGTGTTGAGTCTTTCACTGAAAACATCCAGGGAATTTATCTGTTTCATATTAAGTGATCAAGGAACATATTGTTATGTGTAACATACAAAAGGAGTAAATTAGTTAAATGTTTTGAACAATTCCTTCTGATCTAGGGACTCAAATTAGTTTTGTGTTCTTTAATATGTTCTGTGGTTAAGCATGGGTATAAAAAAGGACTGTACGCATGCTTCTCCTGATAGTGAGTCTACTCTGGGTCGGTTCCCTTGAACAAATTTCAGGTACAACCACAAACACACTAACTGAAAGACTTGAGACCAAGGAGGGCGAAAAAAGAGGTATATACCATGAGTTTCAATCGGATTTTGACCGTATGATGCCCTAGTGTTTCTTTTAATTTACATTTACTTTCTTTAAACTTCAAATACAATAGGCCGAGGCAACCCTGCTTGTTAATAGAGAAATCATTAATATTATTTCCAATAAAAAAAAATAAATAAATAAAAAAATAAATAAATAAATAAAATAAAATTGCTGTTCACTACAAAGCATTTAACTTATAATGAATCAGCATGGCCTTGGGCTGTGTGAGCTTTGGGGTGTGTGAAGGGAGCTTGCTCCATAGTTAAAGGAGTACTACCCATGTTCTCAGTGAATACCAAGTGCTAATGTTCTGGCATTCTCATCATATATGTACTAATGTAGCATTAATACCATAGTCAGTGTGTAGTGGGTTCTTACAATACACTTACTGTCTTGCAATGTCAATAGAGTCACAGCATCACTGTAAGGCCACGCCCCCACACTAGTGAAGGCTCGGACAGAGATATTGTAGTTGACATATTCCTCTAGTCCTGTCAGATTCACTGATCGTGCTGGCTCTAACACTATTGCTGAATTACTCTCCAGAGTTCCCCTAAATGTCTCCAGTGGAGTGTACATGACCTCGTACACGATGATGACTCCATTCTGGTCTATTGGAGGCACCTCCTCCCACATCACTGTAATAGTTGTGGAGGACTCCGCCATTGCTGTCACATTGTCTGGGGGACTGCCAAGAACTGGCAAAGATCATCATATGTTACTAGTTCATCTATACATCATCATATCACTTGTCGATATAGTAACACATAGCAACACATAGTAACACATACCAGCCTCATGTGTTAACTTAGTCACTGGGTCAGTATAAGGCCCTGCCCCCACATCGGTGAAGGCTCGGACAGAGATGGTGTAGTTGACAAACTCGTGCAGTCCAGTCAGATCAACCGACATAATTGATACGGAGACATTCACTGTCTCTGTAACTCCCCCAAAGGTCTCCAGTGCAGTGTACGCCACTTCATATGCGGTATTGACTCCATTCTGGTCTCTGGGAAGAACCTCTCCCCACATCACAGCAATGCTTGTTGGTGATGTGGCCATTGCTGTGAAATCCCTTGGGGCACTTCCTGGACCTAAAAGAGAGGGGAATATAATACACTACATTTCTTATTGATTGGTCTATTAAACTTTAGGTTAGACGACAATTTATACCTATTAGTCATTACTTACCATATTTACAATAAAAAATAAATAAACACACAGAATAGTTTCAAAGTTTAATTGAAAATTGGTCCTCTTCATTAACATTTGGGAAAAGATCTACCATAGTGGCAGTATAATTATATAAGTGTGTGCATAAAGTAAAAATCTTGCTACCATAATACATAATCAAGGCATCCACACATAAGCAGACTTGTCCTGTCTTTGCCACTGGAGTTGTTCAAACATGGAATACAAAACACTCGAATATCTGAAGACATTTTTAGACCCACTCTACAATAATTAATACTCAAAAGGCAGGCATACTATATGTAAAATATAAATATATGTGCACGTGCGCTGATTTGTTTTCACCCAATACACCCAGGGGGATTCATTTGTTTCCACCCAATACACCCAGGGGGATTCATTTGTTTCATGTTAATGAGATCAAAGAACATTGTGTTACTTGTGAGGACTGATATTAGTTTTGTGTTTTTTTCTATTCCCTGTAGTTAAGATAATGGACTTATAAAAGATTCCCCATGGGTACATAAAGGGACCGTATTCTGTTTCATTTAGGGTCTGTTCACACACACACACACACCACACACCACACACACACACACTGGGTGAAAAACAGTAGAGCTCGCAACACTATTGGCCAGATAAAGAAAATAAAGTACCATACTTTTCAATATGTTTGAAAGGTATTATGCCATGATGGCCGCATATATATGCTTTCTTCAGGTATTATAACTAACACTTTTAAAGTCATAAAATATTGTATATTTCACTAATAATGAATCAGCTGGGCTTTGGGTTGCGTGGGCCTTGGGTTGTGTTGGCCTTGGGGTGTATAGAGGGAGCCAGCTCATAAGTTGAAGATGCACTAGTTACGTCCTCAGTGAATACCAAGTGCTAACTATATGCACCAGTGTAGCATGCATACTATAGTCAGTGTGTAGTGGGTCCTTACAATACGCTTACTGTCCTGCAATGTCAATACAGTCACGGCCACACTGCTTGGTCCCGCCCCCACACTAGTGAAGGCTCGGACAGAGATGTTATAGTGGATATATTCTTCTAGTCCAGTCAGATTCACTGATTGTGCTGGCTCTAACACTGTTGATGAATTACTCTCCAGAGTACCCCCAAAGGTCTCCAGTGGAGTGTACGTGACCTCGTACATGGTGATGACTCCATTCTGGTCTATTGGAGGCACCTCCTCCCACATCACTGCAATAGTTGTGGAGGACTCCGCCATTGCTGTCACATTGTCTGGGGGACTGCCAAGAACTAGCAAACATCATAAAATGTTATCAGGTCATCTATACATCATCAGATCAATTTTCTGTAGAGTAATACACATACCAGCCTCATGTGTTAACTCAGTCACTGTGTCAGTGTAAGGCCCCGCCCCCACATCAGTGAAGGTTCGGACAGAGATGGTGTAGTTGACATACTCGTGCAATCCCGTCAGATCCACTGACATATTTGATCCCGACACATTCACTGCATTAGTCTCAGCAACTCCCCCAAAGGTCTCCAGTGCAGTGTACACCACTTCATATGTGGTGATGACTCCATTCTGGTCTCTGGGAAGAACCTCTCCCCACATCACAGCAATATTTGTTGGTGATGAGGCCATTGCTGTGAGATCCATTGGGGCACTTTTAGGGCCTAGAAGAGAGGGAAAATACATTCTAATTAATCACCTCATTGACTAGCCTATTACAGTGAATTTCTTCACTGAAAAAAAAAAAAAAAGAGCAACAGAAACAGAACAGTAAAAAGAAATTATTATTAAAAAAATTGGTCCGCTTCATTAAATATTTGGGAAAGCACCTACGTCATAGTGGGTCAAGGTGAGAAACAGCAATGGCAGTGCAAAGGGACACTCCTTCCAGCCACCAGCAATGTAAATGTTATGTGATCGAGAAAAGCTCAGCTTACCAATCTCGAGTGATCCCGAGTCTAATGACTGTGGAAGACCACCTAGTAAGAATGAAAAAAAAGCCCAAGCTGGAGCAGCCACCCAAATCTCACTCCATTTCTTGACCAGTGTCTCTCTTAACATACAAAGAGGCTGAGAGATCTGTGGCATTGTTCCAACACCTAACCACACTTTACCATTTTTCACTGCAATGTGCTTTACATGTTAATTGATGCTTAGAAGAATTTGAAGTAAGTTAGAAGACATTTAATTCTAAAAATGAGCAGTAGCTAATCAAACAAGAAACTAGGGGTGCGGTCTAGGGGTGGTGTGATGAAGGTAATAGCGTGAACCTGCCAGATTTAAGATCCCTGCACTGTGTTGTTACTCACCCATCTCTCTCCCTGCAATTACTACACCTTTAGACACACAAACAACATTAGTTTCTAGTGTTATTTTAAGTGGGTGTGGTTAAGAAACCATTCTATTAGGTTTTAAACACACTTTCCTATCTGGAATTTTCGTAAAAATCATGAGGTTGTGAATACATTTTCTTCCTGGATTTTTTCATAAAATTGATTCCTATAACTAGGAAGCAGAGATTTCTGTTATGAATCCATGCCAACTTGGATCCCTAAATACACCTGATTTTAAATTAATATATTAGCATTCAACTTACTGTCCTGCAATGTCAATACAGCTATGTCCATGCTGTAGGGCCCCACCCCCACATCGGTGTAGGCTCGGACAGAGATGGTGTAATTGACATATTCCTCGAGTCCCGTCAGATTCAGTGATAAATCTGATCGGGAGAAATTCACTGTATCACTTTGCAGAGCTCCTTCAAAGGTCTCCAGTGGAGTGTATGTGACCTCGTACATGGTGATGACTCCATTCTGGTCTATTGGAGGTACCTCCTCCCACATAATTGCACTAGTTGTGGAGGACTCCGCCATTGCTCTCACATTCTCTGGGGGACTGCTAGGAACTGGAGGAGGGGGAAATCAAGTGACATAATCACTGCATTTTTGTGGCAGAGATTGGCCCTGGTTTAACCAGGAACAACTCTCTCACTCACAGATAAACACCCACCATGACATATGATCTGATAGGAGTGGACCCTCAAGAGGTTATCTCTATCTTACTTAATGTCATTTAAAGTCAATATTATATATATAATCAACAACAACAGCTAAAAGTAATAACAATAATCATTAATTAATCACTATTGCATTATTATTATCATTATTATTGTTCACAGTGCATTTATGGTACTTAGCTGTAGGAGTGCACAGATAAAGTTTTGTCCTAGGAAATGCTCTGTGAAGAAAGTGGTTCATATGGTGCTTTGCTTGAACAAGCGATACATGATTGGTAAAGAGTCATCAACACACCACACACCCTCTCCCCGCCCCTCCCTAGACTCAACAAAAATGAAATGATAAATTTTTTAAATAAAATAAAAAAAATACAAATAGCAACAATAAAAAAAAAAAAAAAAAAAAAAAAAAAAAAAAAAAAAAAAAAAAAAAAAAAAAAAAAAAAAAAATTCTTGGGAATTCAGCTGATTTCTGCTGCAGGTCACTTATTATGCTTTTTAAAATTGTAATGCACCCGTGCTTTAGCCCTCCATCCACTGGACTAATCAATCATTTCCATTATTCTGTGAATTTGTGCATAATATGATATTTAGAATGGCTAAACATTCTACTTGGGTGTCTGCTAAGGTTTGCCACAATTTTTTGTTGTTTTTGTAAGTGTCAACCCTGGTTTGGGGGGGTGGGGTGGGGGGGGGGCGAATTCAAATTGCCTTACAACTGTCACATTTGCAATTCTTTCAGCTCTTCTGCAGTTGCCATCTTGCTAGGTGATAATAAATTACTACTACTCACAGACTTGCTGCCACAATCCTGCCTCCTAAATCTATGGGAATTGGTGAAGTATTGTGGCTTTCAGTGAGTTGCATCATGTGATATCCCCTTTGTGATGCCATTGAAGAGTTACACACTCACGAGAAGTCTATTTTGGATGCTGAACCTTTTTCATAAAGATTGGATCAAAATTGGACATATATATATATATATATGTATATATATATATATACATATATATATATGAAAATGGCAGAAGGGAAAGAGAAGGACAAAAATTGGAAAAAGAAAAAAAAGAAAGTTAGAAGGAAATAAGAGATGGAAAAAAAGATATAAGGGAAAAAAAGACAGAAGGAAAAAGATAGACAAAAGAGAAAAAAAATGGAAGAAATAGAAGGAAAAAAAACAACAAAAAACCAGAATGAATAATGATAGAAGGAAACCAAGATAGGGGGAGGAAAGGAATGGAAAAAAGAAAAAGAAGAAGCAAAGGAAAGAAATTGAGTGGGAATTGAACCACCAACCTTCAGCTTGGAAACACTACTCCTTACCATCCACCACAATCATCCAGGCTTTATTTGTATGGAAATTTTGAATTATTTTTTCCCCACCAGGGGTGCCACTTTCACAAAACATTTTTTGGTGGTAAAATGATTCAGGATATCCTCATCATCCCCAGAAAATTTTGGGGCTATGTGTCTAAAATTCTGGGAGGAGTTTGAAGTCGGACAGACAGACAGAGATTTGACATTTATAGGTATTAACAATATTATTTTTTTACTACCAGGTTATGATTAAGGACAAGATGGCACCTTCTTTTATCCTTTTCTCTCATTTCAGTTACACTCTAATAATTAGACAAAACACATGGTAACATCAACTTCTTCCTCACTAAATATAACACAATTCCTTCATTTTCATAAAATTCATGTGACTGTACAGGATTGTACATAACAATGTCTAAGAGCCAGGATAGATAGGTGACACTTGATATGCTTTGAAATAATGATTTCTACTATTTCAAACAAGCAAGCTATCAATTAATAAAAAATAGCACATTTTAGTAGGAGTGGTCAAAGGAAAGATGGGAGAGGTTTGGAAGTTTATTGGAGTATGTAACTTGGAGTAGAAACTATATTGCAGTGTTTAACCAATCAGTGACTGACCCAGTCATGATTGTTTCTTCTTCCATGGAAAAACAAACAAACAAACAAACAGTAGTAACAAAAAAATTTAAAAAATCAAAAAAAAATTTCTTGGGGATTCAGCTTATTTCGCTGCTGCAGGTCACTTATTATGCTTTTTATAATTGTAATGCACTCGTGGTTTAGCCCTCCATCCACTGGACCACTGGGTAGATCAATCATTTCCAATACACTGTGCATTTGTGCATAATATGACATTTAAAATGGCTAAACATTATACTTGGGTGTCTGCTAAGGTTTGCCACAATTTTTTTTTTTGGTTGTGTCAACCCTGGTTTGGGAGGGGGGGGGGGGGGGAATTCAAATATCCAAACCGAAGTGTAAAAAAAAACAACAAACAAACATCAGGGCCCAGTGGTTAAGGCACAGGTCTCAAGCTAAAAGTCAGTGGTTTAAATAGATTTAATTTTCCTTTTCTTTTTTTCCCCTCTCCCACCTTTTACCTAGATTAGATAGAGAACGCACAAGACACACGTACACACAATTTCTTCGTTACTTATTGGTTAGGGTCCTCAGTAAATTGTCATTGTTAGATCATGACTCAAGCTGATTTGCTATTGGTTCAATTGATGTGTTACATGTAGATTATTGGCCTGAGTAGGAGGAAGCACACTTGCAAACACATTCAAACCGGTAATTGTAATTGGGGTATTTATCATTGAATAATCTATTGTAGTGTTATATAGCCAACTCCATTGGATGGAGACCAACCTATTAAAGGCGGTTCATCTGTGGAGAAGGTGGAGCGGTCTTGAGTCATGAATTTGTCCATAAAACTCCTCTGTGAATGAAGAAGCTCGAATTACATTTGATTTGGTTGGTCTTTAGTCAGTGTGTCTATTGTTGTGGTGACAAGAGCTTTCATCACCACTAACTTACACAGAGGGCAAACACCTGTCAACTATGGTCTGCCCGCTACTCCTCTAAAGGTGCTGTTGCCAATGCCCCCCCCCCCCCAATGAGCTTCAACGGGAAACTTCTCTGGACAACAAGGACTCCTCCAATTTGAGCCCATGTCAGTCAGTTAGTTGGAGGGAAATTATCACTGTCTTATCTGTCCTCTAGCTGAAAAGTGAACTATAACAGCAGAAATATACACTCGTATTCACAAACTCAAGATGTATACTTTTAGTTATCTGATGCTAAACAACTAGAAGAAATGATTGCAGAATCCAAGTCAAACAAATTACATCTCCGTTAGAAGTTTCACAAATTTTAGCAATGCAATATTGGTACACCTTCATTTTCCTTGGGTAATACCATCCATCCAATCAATTTAAAGCAATCTAAATATAGGATTACTTGCACACAATCTCTTTTATAGACCCAGAGAGAACATTGATATCAAATTGAACTACATTCCTTTTAACCGAACCACACCTGCATCTCTGCCTCAGGCTTGCCATAACGGCCCCAGGGGACATAGCTTTATAACACTGAACTCTAATCAATACAGAAACTCATTGCTTTATAAATTATTCTGATCAATGCTATCTGAACAACTAATATTTAGTTCTACTGCTGCAGAAAATCGACAAAATTGTATTATTACAACTTGTACCTTCCTCCTCAGTCCATACAGCCACATCATCGCTGTAAGGCCCCGCCCCCACACTAGTGTAGGCTCGGACAGAGATGTTGTAGTTGACATATTCCTCTAGTCCTGTCAGATTAACTGATCGTGCTGGCTCTAACATAATTGATGAATTACTCTCCAGTGTTCCTCCAAAGTTCATCAGTGGAGTGTACATGACCTCGTACAAGGTGATGACTCCATTCTGGTCTATTGGAGGCACCTCTTCCCACATCACTGCAATAGTTGTGGAGGACTCGGCCATTGCTCTCACATTCCCTGGGGAACTGGCCGGATCTGGAGAAAGGGAAAATCATGCGACCAGAGTAAACTTTCTATTGCCGACATTCATAGCACTCATCTCATCTCTTATTCATGCTCGCTCCTGAAGCTATAGTGACACAGACTGACACACTCAAGACTAATACAGGATTTCACATAAAGATACACAATGGCCGTCTAACAATCCACAGCATATGTAGTTAAGGTAAGAGGTCATCCATATTATTTAAGGAGGTAAAGGAATATTGTATTACACTTACTATCCTGCAAAGTCTGCACAATCACTGGGTCACTGTAAGGTCCTGCCCCTATCGTGGTGAAGGCTCGGACAGAGATGCTGTAGTTGTCATATTTCTCTAGTTCAGTCAGGACCACTGACATATTTGATCCAGAGACATTCAGTATATTACCCTCCACAGTTCTCCCAAAGGTCTCCAGTGGAGTGTACATAACTTCATACATGATGATGTATCCATTCTGGTCTATTGGAGGCACCTCCTCCCACATCACTGCAATAGTTGTGGAGGACTCCGCCATTGCTCTCACATTCTCTGGGGAACTGCTAGGATCTGGAGGAAAGGGTAATCAAGTGACATATTTACTGCAGACATTCGAGATATAAGTTGATTTCATTTTTGTGCATACGCTTCCAAAGAAAGAAATCTGGCAGAAATGGGACCAGGTTTAACCAGGAACGACTCTCACTCACAGATGAACACCCACCATGACATATGCTCTGAGAGGAGTGGACCTTCAAGAGGTCATCTTTATCTTACTTGATGTTTTTTTTGAAGTTAATATTATAACAGAATCAACTACAACAGTTAATAGGAATAATGATAATCATTATTTCATCACTATATTATAATTATTATTACAGTGTATTTGTGGTACAGTTGTGGGAGTGCACAAATAATGTTTTTGTCATAGGGAATACTCTGTGAGGAAATCAGTTATTATGGTGCTTTCCTTGGGCAAGTGATGAATGATTTGTAAAGGGTCATCAACATCATATTTTCCTCCCACCCCCCCTCCAAAAAAAACAAAAACAACCAAAAAACAAATAAACCAAAAAACAAACAAACCAAAAAACAAGCAAGTAAAAAAAAACAAAAAACAAACCAGAAGCAATAAAAATGAAAAAATAATTTTTGAAATAAAAAACCCAAAAAACCAACAAAAAAAACATTAACAAAAAAAAAAAAAAAAAAAAAAAAAATTAATTCTTGGGAATTCAGCCAATTTCGCTGCTGCAGGTCACTTATTGTGCTTTTTAAGATTGTGATGCTCTCATGGTTTAGCCCACCATTCATTGGATCATTGGGCAGATTAATAATTTTCATTACTCTGTGAATTAGTGCATAATATGAGATTTGGAATGGCTAAACATGACACTTGGGTGTCTGGTAAGGTTTATTACCAAAAAATATATATCTGAAATGTCATCCCTGGTGGGAAAAGGAAAAAAAAAAAGAAAAAAAAAAAAAAAATTCAAATTTCCAAACCAAAAATCGTAAAAAAAAAACCCCAACAACAAACAAATACCAAGGCCAGGTGGTTAAGGTGCAGGTGTCAAGCTAAAAGTCAGTGATTTAAACAGATTTATTTCCCTTTTCTTTTCTTCTCCTCTCCCACTTTTTTTACTTTGGTTAGATAGAACACAGACACATGTACACACAATTTTTTTTTTGTTGTTACTTACAGATTAGGGTCCTCAGTAAATTGCTATTTGTAGATGGTGACTCAAGCTGGTTTGTTATTCATTGAGTTGATTAGTTATTTATTGAATTGATTTTTTACATGTAGATGACTGGCCTGAGTAGGAGGAAGCATACTTGCACACACATTCAAAACATGTAATCAGGTTACTTATCATTGAATTCTATATCATTGTGCCATATAGCCAACTCCATTGGAGGGAGGCCAACCTATTTAGGGAGAATCATCTATAGAGAAATTGGAGTAGTCTTGAATCACGAGTTTGTCAATAAAACCTCTGCGAATGAAGAAGCTTGATTACATTTGATTTGGTTAGTGTCTATTCAGTGTGGATGTTCCTGTAGTGACTAGTGCTTTCCTCACCACATACTTACACAGAGGGCAAATACCTGCCAACTATGGCCTGCCAGACACTCCTCTAATGGTGCCATTGCCAATGCCCCCCCCCCCCCCCCAATGAGCTTCAAAGGGAAACCTCATGGGACAACAAGGCCTCCTCCAATTTGAGCTCACGTTACTTAGTTAGTTAGTCAATTGGAGGGAAATCATCACCATCTTATCTGGCCTCTAGCTGAAAGGTGAACTATAACTGCATAAATATACACTCGGATACACAAACTCAAGATGAATACTCTTAGTTATATTATGCTAAACAATTAGAAAGAATGATTGTACAGTCCAAGTCATAACAAATTATTTCTCCGTTAAAAGTTTCATAAGTACAAGCAGTGCAATATTGGTACACCTTTATTTTCCTTATGTAAAAATCGAATCAATTTAAGGTAATTTAAAATTAAAATACAGGATTACTCAGACACTATCTCTTCTCTAGATGCAGAGAGAATACTGCTATCAAATAGTAATGCATTGCTTCAAACCAAATCATTCCCCTACATCTCCACCTCAGGCTTGCCATAACGACAATATTGTATTATTAAAACTCGTACTTTCCTCCTCGGTCAATATAGTCACATCTTCACTGTAAGGCCCCATCCCCACACTAGTGTAGGCTCTGACAGAGATGGTGTAGTTGACATATTCCTCTGGCTCTGATACAGTCGTCGTATTGCTCTGCAGAGTTCCCCCAAAGGTCTCCAGTGGAGTGTACATGACCTCATACATGGTGATGACTCCATTCTGGTCTATTGGAGGCACCTCCTCCCACATCACTGCAATAGTTGTGGAGGACTCTGCCATTGCTGTCACATTCTCTGGGGGACTGCCAAGAACTGGCAAAGATCATTAAATGTTACCCGGTCATCTATACATCATCAGATCACTTCTCTACATAGTAGAACACTGGAAGAATCAGTTGATTCTGTGTTGGGGGAGTCTGATTAGTTGCATACAACCTATTAAAACAACTTTGTTACATCTTTATAGGAGGTGAGTCCCAATGCATCAGAGTATGTCAGAGATAATTAAAACAATTGTGGAGGACTCTGACATTTCTGACACACTATCTTGGGGGATGGCAGGAAGTGGCAAAGACCTTCAAATATTACAAAGATATCATCTGTCATCAGATCACTTCTCTATACAGTAACACATACCAGCCTCAGGGGTCAATTCAGTCCCTGCCACACTGTAAGGCCCCGCCCCCACATCGGTGAAGGCTCGGACATTCAGGACCACTGACATATTAGATCCAGAGACATTCACTGTATCACTCTCCAGAGTTCCCCCAAAGGTCTCCAGTGGAGTGTACATGACCTCGTACATGGTGATGACTCCATTCTGGTCTATTGGAGGCACTTCCTCCCACATCACTGCAATAGTTGTGGAGGACTCCACCATTGCTGTCACATTCTCTGGGGGATTGGCCGGAACTGGAGAAGGGGAGATCATGTGACCAGAGTAAATTTTCTATAGATTCCAATAACTAGAACATAGATTCCTGTTCCAAGCAACATTGGTCCCAAATTTACTTTGTATCCATGTTGCACAAGGTATTCAATTAATAAAAATGGATGAGTATTAAATACAATATTATACAAGCAGAGGTTCCAGCATTTCCCGGGACTATCTCACTTCATGAAAACAACATTGCATCAATATAACAACTATATCTATCTCCCTACCTATCTACTCTATCTCTCTAACTATATCTATCTCTCTACCTATCTACTATATCTATTTCTCTAACTATATCTATCTCTCTACCTATTAAAAAAAAATTTTTTTCTCCAGATGCGAAATCCTCCCAAAATTTAGCCAAATGGCCCCTATATTTTCTGTGGAAGGTGTAGACAACCCAACTTAGAATTAACACAATTTTTTCCCCTTCTGAAGTGGCATCCCCGGTGAGAAACAAGAATTCAAAATTTCTATGCAGAAAAGCCTAGAAAAACATGGCCAAGTGGTTAAGGTATAGATCTCCTAAAGTGAAAGTCGGTGTTACAATTCCAGGACCATGTTGGTTTTTTCTTCATCCCAAACCCCCCCCCCCCCCCACCTTTTCCCTTCTAAAATTAATTTCCCCCTTCAAATGCATGGCAAAGAAGGATTCATTTGATTCTGACCGCACCTGGCGATACCTCTTCCTGCAGACATGTGAGGATGAAAATGCAAAAAAATGGTACAAAGGACCTGGAGAGCCAAAACTTGGCTCACACACACTTTTGACTCTGGGAATAACATGTACTGGGTTCCACCTGGTCACACCTCATCCTCTGGGTGTGTCAGGCCAAAAACAGTACTTCAGCCAAACCCTTGGTTACACATAGCCGCACCTCTTCATGTGGGCATGCCCTTATGTCCTGAAACACCAGGTATATCTAGAAGATGATTGGTTATATGGACCCAATGTTTTCTGGGAATGTGGGCATCCCAAGGATGATTTATCCATCATGAGTCCATTATTTCTTACTCATTTATCTACCTTCCTTTTATAGGTGGGTATGTTTACATGTTAGCTAATTTTGTGGTGGCGTAGATACACACCACAACAGCTGAAAAGAGAGCAAAGTCGAGTGTAAATGGCACATGTGTTCTCAGATAGTAGGGTGCACTGACCCCATCCACCTCCCACACCCTCATTTCCACTAAACTTTTCCTTTTTATTTTTCTGAAGTTAATTGGCTGAGGCCAGGACAACTCCAACAACATTCAGACCACTCACTCTGACACAGTGTGAGACAGGAACTCTCACTTAATTTATATTCTCTAATTTTATCATATTTGCTTGATTATAGAGACTAGTGACAATGATTGCATTGAGTGTAATCCATATAAGAGTCTATTAATTATATTATGTTTTTTCCCCCCCTTCATTTATAGAGATAAGTGTCAATTATTCTTATCATATCACTTACTCCATTCATTACTGGACTGAAGACTGGCAGGCTATCTAGGGGAGCCAATTCTTCAAAAGTCCAATCAATAGTTCAGTACACAGCTTGAAAAAAAGTTTATCTCTCGACTATTAAATCTATGAAAACTGAGAACCTATAAACTCAAAACTGAAAAACTATGAGCCATCAACGGAGCTTTTGTTAAGGTCTGTTCACCAACTTGCAGCCAATCATGCCTGACCACATGCAACTCAACAGCAATAAAGAAGGGGAGGGAGGATAGACCTCATCATCTCTTACTCCTGCTTGCTCTTGAAGATCGTGCAACATTTCTGGCATTAGGATCAGAAATGTACAATTCTGTATCAGCTGTAGAGACATAGACAGACACATTACAAGACTAACACAGGATTTCACATATACATATACATAATGGTCATCTACCAATCCACAGCATATGCAGTTAAGGTAAGAGGTAATCTTAATAGTTAAAGAAGGTAAATGAATATTATATTACATTTATTATCCTGCTGAGTCAGCACAATCACAGCCACACTGTAAGGCCCCGCCCCCACAATGGTGAAGGCTCGGACAGAGATGGTGTAGTTGACATATTCCTCTAGTCCCATCAGGACCACTGACATATTTGATCCAGAGACATTCACTGTATCACTCTCCAGAGTTACCCCAAAGGTCTCCAGTGGAGTGTACATGATCTTGTACATGATGATGTCTCCATTCTGGTCCATTGCAGGCACCTCCTCCCACATCACGGACACTGTGGTTGGTGATGTTGCATTGCTGTGATATTTTCAGGAGAAGACTCTGGTTCTGAAACACAAGCAGCAACATTTTGACATAACATCCACCACCATTTCTCTAAAAGTACATATATATATATATCATCAGGGTTGTCCCCACCCAATAAGCTTCCATTTTCTGTGGCTAAATTATAGCCTGTATTACCGGGTTCTCTTATTAGTGCAATTACTAGCTATAAATGCCATAATCAAGTGTAAAAATAAAAATTACACCCTAGGTTGTATAGCTAAGCTGGTATTATCTAGTTCCACACCAAAAATGACCAAAGTTAGCTTGCCAGCTGCTATATTTGGCAAATGCTGGATAAGTCAGAAAGTCTTTATCTTCATTTTCTGTGTCTGAACCAGAACGTGATGAAGCTGAAGAGGAATCACTAGAAATATAAAAAATTATTCCACTCTCCTCAGGGACCTCTCCATTTATTCTGTCACATTTGCAATTCTTTCAGCTCTTCTGCAGTTGCCATCTCGCTAGGTGATAATAAATTACTACTACTCACAGACTTGCTGCCACAATCCTGCCTCCTAACTCCATGGGAATTGGTGAAGTATTATGGCTTTCAGTGAGTTGCTGCATGTGCTATTCCCCTTGTGATGCCATTGAAGAGTTACACACTCACGAGAAGTCTATTTTGGATGCTGAACCTTTTTCATAAAGATTAGTCCAAAATTGGACATATATATATGTATATATACATATATATATGAAAATGATAGAAGAGAATGAAAAAAGATGGAAGAAAAAAAGAAAAAAAAATTAGAAGGAAAAAAGAGATGGAAAAATCAATATAAGGGGAAAAAAGAGAGAAGGAAAAAAGATAGACAAAAGAGAAAAAAGATGGAAGAAAAAAACAGAAGGAAAAAAAAAAAAAAAAAAAAAAAAAAAAAAAAAAAAAAAAAAAAAAAAAAAAAAAAAAAAACCAGAATGAAAAATGATAGAAGGAAATCAAGAAAGGGGAGGGGGGGGGGGGGAAAGAATGAAAAAAAAGAAAAAGAAAAAGAAGAAGCAAAGGAAAGAAATTGAGTGGGAATTGAACCACCAACCTTCAACTTGGAAACACTACCCCTTACCATCCACCACAATCATCCAGGCTTTATTTGTATGGAAATTTTGAATTATTTTTTCCCCACCAGGGGTGCCATTTTCACAAAACATTTTTTGGTGGTAAAATGATTCAGGATATCCTCATCATCCCCAGAAAATTTCGGGGCTATATGTCTAAAATTCTGGGAGGAGTTTGAAGTCGGACAGACAGACAGAGATTTGACATTTATAGGTACTAGCAATATTATTTTTTTATTACCAGGTTATCATTAAGGACAAGATAGCACCTTCTTTTATCCTTTTCTCTCATTTCAGTTACACTCTAATAATTAGACAAAACACATGGTAACATCAACTTCTTCCTCACTAAATATAACACAATTCCTTCATTTTCATAAAATTCATGTGACTGTACAGGATTGTACATAACAATGTCTAAGAGCCAGGATAGATAGGTGACACTTGATATGCCTTGAAATAATGATTTCTACTATTTCAAACAAGCAAGCTATCAATTAATACAAAATAGCACATTTTTAGTAGGAGTGGTCAAGGAAAGATGGCAGTGGTTTGGAAGCTTTGGAGTATGTAACTTGGAGTATAAACTATATTGCAGTGTTTAACCAATCAGTGACTGACCCAGTCATGACTAACTCAAGTAGTTAGACAAGCAAACCAACAAGAAAAGAGCAATCCCACACTGAGGCCTGTGGCAAATAATTACTATGATATTTATTAAAAAGTAGTGTTTTTAAGATCAAACAAAATAATTGTTTAAAACACTTCAGATGAGGTTAAAACTAGTAAGATTTACAACTTATGGGTTTTTTTAATACATTAAAACACTAATTTTTAACCACATGTTTCCATGCAGTAAAAGCAATTAATTGTAACCAATAAGTTGTAATGACAAACTTAGGTGTTTCAAAACAGTAAAAAAAAATTAGCTAAATATCTATTCCTGAGTAAAACTAATGGATATATGCTGCCACCCCCCCCCCCCCCCCCTTCTTCCCACACCCATTCTAAGTGTTCTTAGGCCTGTGTCTGTGTACCACAGGCAAAACAACAACTAAAGAGCAGCAGATCTAATACATGTAGTTACATCAAATAAATACCTTTAAAATTATTGGGCCACTCTCCATATGTCAATACTGTTTGTAGTGCTCATAATATGACATTTAGAATGGCTAAACATTATACTTGGGTGTCTGCTAAGGAAGGTTGCCACAATTTTTTTTTTGTTGTGTCAATCCTGGTTTGGGAGGGGGGGGGGGAATTCAAATTTCCAAACCGAAGTGTAAAAACAGCAACAACAAACAAACACCAGGGCCCAGTGGTTAAGGCACAGGTCTCAAGCTAAAAGTTAGTGGTTTAAACAGATTTTATTTTCCTTTTCTTTTTTTCCCCTCTCCCACCTTTTACCTAGATTTGATAGAGAACCCACAAGACACACATACACACAATTTCTTCATTACTTATTAATTAGGATCCTCAGTAAATTGTCATCGTTAGATCATGACTCAAGCTGATTTACTATTTGTTCAGTTGATGTGTTGCATGTAGATTACTGGCCTGAATAGGAAGAAGCATACTTGCACACACATTCAAACATGTAATTGTAATTAGAATACCCATCATTGAATTATATATTATTATGTTATATAGCCAACTCCATTGGATGGAGGCCAACCTATTTAAGGCGGTTCATCTCTGGAGAAGGTGGAGCGGTCTTGAGTCATGAGTTTGTCCATAAAACTCCTCTGTGAATGAAGAAGCTCGAATTACATTTGATTTGGTTGGTCTTTAGTCAGTGTGTCTATTGTTGTGGTGACAAGAGCTTTCATCACCACTTACTTACACAGAGGGCAAACACCTGCCAACTATGGCCTGCCAGCTACTCGCTTATAGGTGCTGTTGCCAATGCCCACCCCCCCCTCCCCAATGAGCTTTAATGGGAAACTTCTCTGGACAACAAGAACTCCTCCAATTGGGTGGGATGCAGTCCTCTTACCTTCATCCGAGGTCCTCACTGCAAGTGGAGCACTTGGAGAAGATGGTCCCCTGTCATTGATAGCAATTACAGTGAAGGAATAGTTTACACCAGGAAACAAGTCTGTGATGGAAGCCATTTCTTCAGTTGAGTTAACCATTTTGTTCCTCTGTCCTTCCACAAACACAGGCTCCATGAATGTTACCATGTACCCAGTGATGGGGGCATTATTGTCGTGTGGCTCTACCCATGTGAGGTTAACAGTACGGGATGTCACATTTACGAGAGTTAGATTTTGAGGTTGCTCTGGTATAGCTATGGATGAAACAAATCAAACCCCTTTCATTATTTATACTTACATACTGTTATATTTAGTGACACCACACTCTGAACCTATCGAGGAGGAATTAACAAAACATGAGAACACAAACTGTAAAATCTTTAAAGCTGACATGTGTAACAAAGAAAACAAATTCCTTACAAGTTATTGTACTTTTGTTGTTTAGATATGTAATTCATTTCATATCAACAGCATAAACTGTTGATTGTGGTAAAGTAAACATTTGTCACAATCACTTTCAGAGATTGTACACAGCTATCAAGAACTCCCCATATGTACCTTGCACAAGGACTACAGCATCTCGACTATCATTAGATGCACCACTACTGGCTAGACAGGTATATACTCCAGAGTCGCTGATGGTTGCCGAGAAGAGAGATGTTTGTTGTCACTTCATAAAGGCCTATGTCTTCAGAACTGATGACCAGACTAGTTTCATTTTCCAACACTGCTGATCCATTGACGAGCCACTGTGTGGTTGGGATGGGG
>OZ017785.1:2126200-2191200 GCA_963969325.1 Lycopodina hypogea | reverse complement strand
AAAAATTTTTTTTTTTTAACTTGTTAAATTTTGTGAAATTTAGTTGTTTTTATTTCATTTTAAATTACCCTTCAAAGACTTTTTACACTTCAGTAATCAACTTATATTTGATCCACCTTGGTGTGGATGACCATCACCAAAGGACTCTAAAACATCATAAAACCACCAAACAAGTTAATGGTTTGCAGGGTTGGCAGTTCACTACATATATTTTCCCTCCATTCCCTTTCCCAGTAGAAGGTCCACTTTGCTCAAAGGTTGAGGCGATGGACTTCAGCCTTATTTCTTTTCTTTCTGGATTTTTATTTCCTGTCACTAATTTCAGCTTTCCCCCCCCTCCCCCCCACCACATGATTTCTTCCAAAAGAGGGGGGGAGATCTGGACCCCCGGAACCCCCCCTCCCCTCCCCTCCCTCCTGTATCTGCTCCTGGGGTCATTGTACACTATCAAGGCCCAGCAGCTGTCAATGTGTACATATCTTCTGCTATTTTCACTATGAAGCAGCTGTTTCGAGAAGCAGCAGCAGCAGATGTTTAGAGAAGCACTGCACAAACACGAAGTGTTATTTGTTAGTTCAACCTCTGATCTCCACATGTAGCAAAAACAACACTCCTTCTGAAGCAAACAAAGAGCCATGGCATGTATTAAAGTCACGTCCAGCCATATCACCTGTGGGAGTTGGTTCCTTCAGTGTGCAGAGGGCATGTATGTATTCAGAGCATGAATTAACACAACCATACTCTTTTGAATGATAACCAGTCAATCAGGTTTTTTCTTTTATTTTTATTTTTTAAACTCAACAGGAATGATATGGACATGTAAATAATCATACTATATACCACGTTTCTCTACACTGAAGGATGAGTGTGAGCCCATGCTATAACATTAATGGAATTGGACAGGCTTCAGCACTCACACCTCATGTTGTTGTTTCCCTGACACCCCCTCAAGATGGATGGACATCTCATTCTGTGCCTCCCTACTTCAAGTGGCTGTGGTTGTTAACAGCTATAATATGATTTGATCATCAGTTAGGGTAAGATTTCTAAACTGTATGAATCCCCTCACATTGTACCAGCCTTGAGGTCTTGACCTCACACTGATTGGCATTACATGTGCTTCCTCAAAACCACAAACCTTATGAGCACCCAAGATTACAGATCACTAGCATGAATTGGTGAGAAAAGCTGTGAATACCCATCACACTGGATGTGATCTATTGAGCTAATAATATAAATGTACATATGTGGTGTCCATGTATGCATAATTGAACATAATCTTTTATCTGACTGTATGTAAACATATTTTCATGAATGATTTAACATGTCATATTTTCAGGACCTGCTCAACCTGCAGATACTCATGTACACTATGGGGAGGGGGGGGGGTTGTATTGGTCATATAGTGTACACAAACAAAGAAACAAACACAACACTCTAGCTTGCAATTAGCCTAGGCATGTAGAGAATCAATTGATTGGATCATTCATCTTTTCTGGTTGCAGTTCCATCAAAATTGGCATGTATTCATAGTTAGGAACTTTCTAGAGAATGATTTATTGAATTCTAAAAAAAAAATTAACACCAAATATAAATAAATACATATACAGCAAAAATTAGCCCACATACAAACACAGGGCTGTGGTACTTCCTCAGGCCAATTTTCTGTAGTGCAGGTGATGGTGAACAAGCTGCACTGGTATTACAAACCACAACTTCACATGGTCAAATTCTAATTTGGGAAGGCCAGTTTCAATCTCTCTCTCTCTCTCTCACTCTCTCATTCAGGTGACTGATTGTTCTAGCATAGCTGCCTATAGGGAACAGAAGGTGCAATCAGATATACTGTTGTCAAGACACTTCTTCGTTTGTTTTGTGGAATCATTCAGTCATATACTCAACCTTTTCCAAATTTGGATGAACAACCTGATTTAGAGTCAATATTATAGTCATACCTTTGGGACTATTTCAGATAAGAATGAGAAGAATCAACACCTCCATATAAGTGTGGGGACTGGAGGGTGCGTCTTATTTCAAGTGGAACCTAATTCTTGGCCAGGAATAAAATCTGGCTGAACTCACTGCTTCAGTTCTTCACAGAGCGTGCCAAATACCATTGAGTGCAATAAAGCACAAAGCAGGATAAATACAGTTATAAATAATATTAAAATTCTTTCATCAGGTTCTGCACAGAAGTGGAGTCTTCAGTCTTCTGCAACACACAAGCAACCACCAAAGCTTATTACAACCTACAACCATTAATTTACTTTCACTACAGCTGCAAATTTTCTGACATAAGAAGTACAGACACACAACCAACATTGAGTTTGTCATACTGAAGTGCAACTTTTCCTGTCCCTGATAAAATATGCCCTGATGTTGGAAACTGATGATTTTGCTATAAAAAAGGAGGAAAACTTCTAAGTTTTCCCCCCTTAAATTATGAAGAAATTATATCATTTTGATTTCTTCACACATACCTACCTAATTAGTAAACTAAATCCATGTAAGGAACAATTAGTAAACCAAATTCACAAGTTGAAGATAGTAAACAATACACAAGTAAGTGCCACAAATACACCAAATACATTTAAAAAAATTCAATTAGTAAAACATGCCAGGAAGGTGGATCCTCCCATAGGTGCAATAAGTATACCTGCACCCATGTTCATGTAAAATGCAATTAGCAAACCATGTTCAAACCGTTTAATGCAATTAACACACCCATACTATGAATGACCCAGACAGGAAACAAATTATATTTGTATATTGGAGGTAGTTTCATCCAGATTCAGTCGGGCTAGGGCAAACAAGGATGCTGTGGTTGAGAGTTAAATTGTGTTTACAGATAAAGAAGAAGATATCACTCCATTAACCACTAAGTGATCAGAATATGTTCACTTCAAGTTCTGTTCTGTTCCTATTTGGTGATAGTTTCTATTAATACAGAACTGTCTTTCAAACTTAATGAATTCTGAGCTAAGCACATACTCAAATATGATAGGACTTGATGCTCATTAAAATGCTGCACAGTATAGCAGTATGCTCCATTTCATCTTGGAAGATTGCTCCTGAAGAGCTCATTGAATATCCCAGGAAGAAAAAAAAGATTGGCAAAGTGTGTGTGTGTGTGTGTGTGTGTGTGTGTGTGTGTGTGTGTGTGTGTGTGTGTGTGTGTGTGTGCGCGTGCGTAGAATGTGCTCAAGGTTGTATGGAGTATCAAAGGATGTGTGATTGCTACAGGAGCCCAGTTAGATTACTTAATCTGAGAGCACACATCCTATGCAATAGTAGCGGCTAAAGCAGGAAAAAAAATAAAAATAATAAATAAATAAAAATAAATAAATAAAAAACACAACAGAAAACTGAGAATTATATTCTGCATCTGCTATGGTCAATGTTAAAACAGAAGATTAAATCAATTATTAAGTTAGTTTAGCTCTGATTCAACAGCTGTTAGATCATCCACCTGATGTTTGCAGGTTCTGAAGACCCAGCTGTGGTGTTAGTGCTACTGTATCATCTGGCACTTTTGACCACCACTAAGTGCAAATGACAGGAAGTTAAATGTAATTAATGAGGAGTCACATAGTTGTGAGCACCAATGCAGGAAGCTTCCCTCTCTCTCTCCTTACAAATGAGCAAGCAGTAAGCACACTGTAAGCAGTTCCCTCAGCAAGGGTTGCAACTACACCACACCACACACCTCACTTGCCTGAGGACATCCAAATACGTAAACAATTCGTACAAATCTGAGACAAACTACACAATCTGAAGTCTGTGGTTTTCAAGGTACTTTGGTGTGTAATTACTTGCAAGAGGACTCAAAGACCAAGAGCTGTGGTTTCCAGATGTTGTAATTGAATTAGTAGAGCCAATGGAACTCCAAAGGAACTGTTTTTAAGTGTGATTTAATTTTAGTACCCACTAATGACTCTAAACACCACCAACCCAAGGAACACATGCATCACACACCGAAATTATTAGATTGCATATGTACATACAGCTGACACATGCTAGGGATAACCAGCATAGGTGAGGAGTACAGAGGCCTCTATCTGATAGTCCATTTTCTTCCCAGAGAGAAGTGGGAAGACAATGACTGTTATGATGCCACCATTTTATTTTCAAATTTTCTGCACACTTCTGATAAAAACATAAGTTCCAACTACTCCTAACCACAATTCATCTAGGACAATACCTCACAAAACCTTGTGATAGACAGATTTGGGCACAATTTCAGACCTCACTAAGTGTATTTACATATTGTGGTTTGTAGTACACATTTAACTGGTTAACCATGAAAATTTGAGTCCTGTAGGCCCAAGCATCTCTGAGGTAGTGAACAAAGAGAACAGAGAATCCAAGTAGATCACAACTGGGTTTTGTAGGTGAGTAAATTTATGCTGCAATGAAGATCCACTACTGCACATGCTCAGATGGTCACTACTGCACATGCTCAGATGGTCACTACTGCACATGTGATGTGCAGTAGTGGACCATCTGAGCATGTGCAGTAGTGGATCTTCATTGCAACACAAATTAATATCAAAATATGAAAACAAAACTTTATTATTTTAGTATAGAGAGGCAGACACAGAGAGAAACAAACAGGCCTACCAATAGACAGACCAAATGAGAGACAGACAGAGAGACTGCTCACTACAGGCAGTGGAACAGGTGATTGAATAGTAAGATACCACCTGTGTTTGAGTCATGTTTCAAGTGTCCTTTACTAAATGATCACTTTATTTGGTATAATAGATAAAATTAAAAAAAAAACACATTCTGGTGTTAAACTAAAAAAAAAACACATTCTGGTGTTAAACTAACACACAAGAAGAGTACATGCATTTCTTGTAAACCTTAAAACACTTCTAAAGAGATTAAACTTTTGAAAAGAAACACACCAGAAGAATCCTACAGGACCGTAATATCAGTATACACACACCCACATTGGTGCGCACACTTGTACACAAGTCTGTGGGAGAGTTGAATAATTGACTTTTATGGACACAAACACGTTGTTGTTGTTGTTGTTCTGATGTGTCCAAGCAGAGATGCAAAGGCAAGAGAACTGAGTGACCTTGCCAAACCTGCCAGTTGTGTGTTGGTCAAGATGTGCCCAGCCTAGTGCAGCCATAGGGCCCACAAGGAGAGAATGGTGCATACTTAATTAGGACAAGGTCAACACTGAAATGTCGACAAATTGTTTGGTAAACACTAAGAATGTAGGATAACAAATTGCCAAACATGCTTGTCTATCTGTCTGTTTGAAAGAATCTACAAATTATCTGTCTATCTCTCCATCCATCTCTCTCTGAATCTGCCTGCTTGTCTGTTTATATATCAATATCATCTATCCATCTAAGTATGTCTCTCTCTCTCTCTCTCTCTCCTATGGACATCTATTCATCTGTAAGTCTCTAGACCATCCAGAGTGGTAGTGTCCATGATGAACCTGCTATCCACAGACAGTATCCAACTAACCATTAGCTTGTGTACAATCTGGCCAGAGGTGCTGCAAAAAGTAATGAAGAGTCGTCATACACTGTGTGCACACCTCCAGTGTAAATTGGTTTGGACACTTGTCCTTGTAGTGGTAATTACCTTGGTGACCGCTGACCACAACTCTCTCTGATTATGTACATACTCACAGTGGTGAGGTAACCGTGGCAACACAAAGGTGTTGGTCTGCTGTGCAAAAGGGAACCACTATCCTGTGGGTGTGTGGCCAGTAGCCCTCGAAGGAGCTGGTGATGATGCCTGGGGCTCACAATACAGACAGACACAGCTGACATGATGGGAACCAATGCACACTGCTGCATGACAAGAAGGAAAGGATCATCACAATTACAAATGAATACATCCTGGGAGAGAGGGAACAGTCAGAGGGGGAAGTCCTTTAGGTGGCCGCTACTTGTCCTGGATATCGGATTAAGACAAGATGGAGAGACCGGCCCATGCAAGAAGTTGGTAAGGATGGAACACAACAAAAGCTGGTGTGCTCTCACCGAGCCATGATGGAATGAAAAGGTGTGTGTGCAGTGTATCTGGCTTGTCTCCACTGCCCAACCTTGCTCTTGAGTTGGATCCAATCCAGATTCAGCTAATCCACTATTCTTGGTTGTTTTGGGTCCATATACCAATGCAGAATTCCTCTAGTCATAATCAACATCACATGCTCAGACTCACGGTCAAGGCCTCTGTCTAAGTTATGGAGTGGTGATGTGTTTACTGAGTTAAACTTCTGTGATCTTCACTTCAAAACACAACAATGCATTCCTCCACTGAACACTGTAATATACTATTAGTATAGACTATAGATAGCTAATTAGTAATTAGTTCACTCGTTAGGGTCCTGGATGAGGTATTGTGTTAGAGGTGCTAATCAACATATTAGAGTGCGTCTGGTAAACATCTTTGGGACTTAACCCAATCAAGATTGTTATAAGACAATCACTGTAGACAATTGTGTGTTCATAAACTTGACCACACCCATTACTAAACTAAAAACCACACCCACCAATTAAATCTCATTGGATAGTGTATCAGTGTCAACACATTCCGGGGCAGTCTGTTTGTGACAACTGCCAGAGTATGTCAACCAGCACAGTTGACATCATTGTGCATTTAGAACAGAAAATAAACAACAAAAAAAAACAACCTAGAACACAAAACAACACTTTTGTGTGTGTGTGTGTGTGTGTGTGTGTGTGTGTGTGTGTGTGTGTGTGTGTGTGCGCGCGCATAAGGATATACATGCACATACGCATGTATGGTGCACACAAGCATATGAACAGACAGATAGAAAGATAGACAAAATGCTCACCACTGACAGTAGAATTCGATGATTGGACAGTGAGATTTGCTGATGTGGCACTACAAAAATACAGTCCTTCATCTCCAAACATAAGTGGGTCAAAGGTTAACACAGGATCTTCGTCAGCCACTCTGATATCCGCTCCGTCCACTCGTGCCCACTTGACCAGAGGGGCAGGGAAGGTCTCCACAGGACACATGAGAGTCAGTGTGGACCCATTAGACCCTCCTACGTCCATGAGTGGTGAGGTGGTGTAACGGGCAATGGACACAAAGATGCTGGCAGAATCATTACCAAGAATATTAGACACTACACAGGTATATTGACCACCCGAAGAGGCACTGACATTGGAGAGTGTTAGAATACTGTTAGTTGTCTGGATGGATTCACTTCTGTTTCCGGTAAGGGGATTAAAAGACCACTGGATGACGTTGCCAGGTCCACCATTTCCATTGCACTGTAATTCAACATCTGTACCCATGATGAAGGTTTGGTTTTTATCGCCTCCTGAGATAATGCTACTTGGACGAACTATCGGGATGGATAGAAAAATACACATTTGATAATGCAACAAACCATAATACAGACAAATGATCATGAAGGCAATTGAGAGCTCTAGGAGGTTGAAGGTCACACAAAGACATGATCCTCATAGGTTTTCAACAATCAGGGAGGGGGTGTGGCAGTACAGAGGTCAATAGTTCACACACAGTCCATTAAGATGTTTATGGCGGTGTATCATTCAGGAAAGGTATAAACATGATCCCTTCCATGATGACCACACCCACAAACATGCTCCTTCTTCGATGCAATCGTCTATTTGTAATAAGATGCTATAAATAGGTACTCTCATCCTCACCACTAAGTAACTATCAGTGATATTAAAGTTTACAAACTCTCTCCTGCATAAACACTCATAACATCCATGCTGCCAGTGAGTGCTGGGCGAGGATATTGTCTGTGAAAGGTCATGGCAGAGTGCAGTCCTTCCTGCAACCTGGTGCATGGTGAACCTTCCTCCTCCTGACCTATTCCACATGCCACGTGCCACAGAATGTATGTTGTGTGTTGATGAAAGTTGTGTGTGGATGAAGGTTGTGTGTTGCTTGTGTTGCAGCTGATAAGATAGGGGATGCTTAAAATAACATTATGGGATGGACAGCATACCACAGGAAGTGAATGGTGGAGTCCTGGCTATCACTGGAACAGCTTCTCCCCCTGAGAATAGCCTTGGGGTTTGAGCTGGTGACTGATGCCAATTCATTTGTGAAATAATTGAAACAGTTGTTGAGTTTAGATTTTTCAGTGCACCACTATTTGAGAGGACTGTTGTAACCCATTAGTGGAATTGTTGTAACAGAGGTATGTACAGACAGAAGCAGTGGGAGATGTCAGTTGGTCATTGCTGAATGAGCAAAAACAGCTGGACTAAATCAGTGGGTGTGTTGACTTCTATCAAGGAACAATATCAGCAATTGCTAAGTATTAAAACATAAAAAAACAACAACAACAAACAAATAAAAATCCAGCATCATCAGCTGTTGTGAAGCTGCAGGTACTAGACAAGGGAAACTGCCCCAGGGGGTATTTCTATCACACCTGGAAATGATTTTTGCTGCTGTTGGTGTGAATGAACTAGTCAAGGAAAAGCATTAAGAGTTAATTTTGTCTGTGAGTCAGGATTAGAGGGTTTGTAGTGAAGGTAACATGATATAAGGATGGTAGAATGCCTTCCAGGAACCCTTAGAAATAAAAATTAAAAAAATTTTAAAAAAATAATAATAAAAAAATTGTGTTGGAATTACCATACTGTAAGAGAGTTATTTCAATGTGGTGCATTGACGGATGCACTGTTCCATGGACAGCCTCAACCAACCCCATGGTGAAGGGCTAGTCAGCCTGTCCAAGAAGGCAGCTGCTCCAGTCCCAGTGGAACTTGTGATCAGATTTAGTTAAGACTTTTGGAGCAATTGTAAGGTTTTTGTTTGTAAATCAGACTCATCTCAAATCAAACCACAACAGGATACAAATCAATTCTGGCATCTTGAGAATGAGCAGCTAAACTTTGATATTGAGCAAACTTCTTTCTAGTGTTACTTTGTGTGGTGATTTAAAACAAAACCAACACAATCAATGGATGAATAAAAGTGGAAAAAAGTTCACATAAAAATATTCCGAGAAGATAGGCAGAGAGTGAGAGAGAAAGAAAAAGAAAGAGAGCTACCCATACGCCCGACATGTTCAGAACAAACACCACAGGCTCACCTGCAACTGTGGAGGGTGGTGAAGAACAGCTTCCATAACTCGTACTATTAATAATGCACACAAAATATCCTCCACTTCCGTATTTTGCAAAAGAAACATTGAATGAAGATGAACCTGTACTTATCCTGGCAATGCCATCAAAGACATCTGCTAGTACACCACCACCATCATCATCATTAGAGCTCTGGTTGCATGAGCTAGCTCCCTCCAAAAGGCCCTCCAGGTCCCCTGGCTGCACCTGCACCCAGGCAAAGTCAGACTCCTCCACTGAGCTGGTGATTGGTGCCATGCACTGCAAGGTCACACTCCCCAGGAGCTCACTCAGTTCAACAATGTCAGATCCTAAGATTTTTGGCACTGCAAATAATAGACGTTTTGTGTGATTGATAAACTACTGTCATCTTGTGGTTAAAACTAACTGCATCCCTCACACAACAGGTAATTTAGCAAGCCCCACAGAGACCTTATCTAGTAATCAGCAATACAGAGGGGTGGCTAAATTAGTTAAAACATTATCTTGAAGAAAATAAAGAATAATATATTAGGTGTAATCAGATACGATTAGCACATGAAATCCATTCCAACCTGCACGTTAAATTATCAGGTGGCACACTCACTGAATGACTGAGCCCAACAGCCAACGGTGCAGCAGGCAAATACAAAAAGCGACAGGCCGAAGGTTCCACCCATAGCTGCTAGCTCATTCAGGCGCTGAGCCTGGTTGGAATGTATACTATTCAGCCACTAAACAATTAGCACTTCAGAGGAAACCTGAGAACTCTTGAATCTGCATGTACCAACCGTTGAGTTCTGCAGGATAAAAGGAAGTCACACCCACTTCACCCAACCTAATGAATTTCATTATTGATCATCTACCGTTCTTCTAAATATTGCACAGAGCAATGGCTAGTGGCTTGGGGTCTCTCGAGTCCTCTACTTCTAAGTCCTCAACGGCCAAACCTGTAACCAAACCTGCAACCAAACCTGCAACCAAACCTGCAACCAAACCTGCAACCAAACCTTCAACCAAACCTGCAACCAAACCTGTAACCAAACCTGCAACCAAACCTGCAACCAAACCTGCAACCAAACCTGCAACCAAACCTTCAACCAAACCTTCAACCGGGAGGCCTTTGAGATTTAGAACTCACCTAGGTAGCAGCTATGGTGTTATTGACTCTCTGATGAAATGTTTATTAAGGCTGTAGCCAAGTATAGTGCTCTCTCACAATGCTGTGGTCTTTCTGTCGTATTGGCTCTTGACGAAATGTGTGTTATGCTCTGTTGCTATGCATCTCTACCTGATTTGATCTAAATATCCCTTCCTCTCACACAATGCTGAGGTGTTGCTATCTCTCCACAATCCAGCTGTGAGTTATGGAGCTGTGTGTGTGTCTCTGTCCAGGGTCATCCTGCAGTTCAGGGTCTGGGGCAGAGTATGCCAACATATGCACAGGCAGTGCTGACTAGACTCTCCTGGAGAACTACTTCCTGAACCTGTCTCAGTTCAGGTTTGAGCAGGCCAGAGAGAGCTGTGTGAGTTGGATGTGCTGTAGTTTCTGTATTTAAAGTGGCAGTACATTCCAGGGTTGTTGAGACCATACCAACATATAGGAGTATCCACAAGTCAGTGAGGAGGCATGGACACTTATTTGACTTGATGCTGTATGCCTTCCTTCTGGTGAGCCAGAGAGAGCACTCCATCACTTGGTGGGTGTGTTCAGGCAAACTTCACTAAAGCTGATTTGACTAAAAGGAGTGAGTGGGTAATGGTGGGCCAGTGTGCATAACTGTCTTTTAGTCTGCGTACATATCTACTTCACAACCATGAATGCTAAGAACTTGCTCACACACACTGTGTGTGTGTGTGTGTGTGTGTGTGTGTGTATGTGTGTGTGTGTGTGTGTGTATGTGTGTGTGTGTGTAAAAAAAAAAGAAAAAAAAGAGAAATAAATAAATAAATAAAATAAAATTTGAACTTTTGAATGGTTGCTATATTTGTCTCTCTCCAAGTTCTACTAGCTATAATAAGTTAAGTTAATTTGGCACTGGTTTAACCTTTTCATTCTATTCTACAGATATTTTCACTTATACTTAACTAATAGGAAATCTGTTGGTAGTCCGATATTTGAATAATTCTAGTCTTAAAATTCTCTTTAAAGTGGCTACTTCCATAACAACAGAAATCATTTTAAACTTGCACAGGTATCATTAGTGAGTACTATATAAATTAATTTCATTTAACACTAGCACTTTGTATCTAAGTTAATTTCATTTATCACTACATTTGTTTACTTGTATAATTATAAACCCTACCAACACTTCACGTACCTCACCAACTTGTCAAGTAACTCATTGTGGTAACCATGGTAACACATTTGTTGTAAAAAAATTTTGCAGAGCCTTGACAAGCTGCTGTCTATAATCTGTGGAGCTGTCTATAATCTGTGGAGTTGTCCAGATTTTGATAATAATTCACTTTGGTGTTTCAAACCAAAGATAAGAAAGTTCAGCACAAAAAAAAAAAAAAAAAAAAAAAAATTTTTAATTTTTGAATGATTGCTATATTTATCTCTCTCCAAATTGTACTAGTTATTATAAGTAAAGTTCAATTTAGAACTTTAACCTTGTCATTTTAGTCTACAAATATAAGTTTATTTCATTTAACACTAGGTTTGAATATAAGTTAATTTCATTTACCACTGCATTTGTTTTACCTCTACTCTCTACAAGCCCTACCAACTAGTCAAGTACCTCATTTGTTATAAACATTTTGGGGTTAGCAGTTCACTTTCTTTAATTTTGCAACCAGAGTTAAGAAAGTTCAGCACAAGAAAATGGTAATAAAGAACAGCTTTGTGACAAAAGATCAGAACATGAAGCAGAAATCAAAGAGAAATAGAAATAGTTTAGTAGTAGCTACCTGGAATGTCTGTACTTTAGTAAAGTGTTCAGGTGATGAGCAGATCTGTAGGAAGCAACTAATGGGTGTAGCTAAGCATGGTAACCATAGTGACTAGCCTGAGAAGATTGATAGGAAGACAGATTTGTTAATGGGAGAATTGTGGAAATATGGTGTATATGTTGTTGCAGGGATCCAAGAGACAAAGTGGTTTGGAAAGGATGTGTGGCCAGTGGGTAGATATACCTTTCTGCACTCTGGTCGTCCTCTACCAGGGGATCAGGAAAGAGCTAGTAGGAATGAGGGTGTTGGAATAGCATTGGACGAAAAGGCTACAGTGGCATGGAAAAATGCAGGGGAGGTGTGGGAAGCAGTTAGTTCCAGAATAATATCAGCTAGATTGAGGTGGGTACACACAGGAAAGAAAAAGGGAGGTTGGTCTGGAAAGGCATCAGGCACTTATGATCAGTAGTGTGTGCTTGCTCACCCACAGCTAAGGCACCTCCAAGCATTAAGCTCAAGTTTTATGATGATTTGCAGGATACAATAGATAGGATTCCACTTAATGATATCCTTGTTATGCTAGGTGATTTCAATGCTAGGGTGGGTGTGTTGGACACAGGGAATAATCTATGGCAAGGTGTTATAGGGAAGCATGGCTTGAGTAAGCGTAATTTTGTGGGCGAGGAATTTTTGGAATTCTGTGCATTAAATCAGTTCACAATCATAAATACCTGGTTCCAAAAGAAGAAAATCTATCAAGGAACTTGGACGAACCCAGCAACAAAGAAATGTCACATGATAGACTTTGTCATGATGAGGGTTGAACAGAGAGTTGTTTGCAGAGATGTGCAGGTGATGAGGGGAGCAAACTGCTGGACTGACCATAAGCTTGTAAGAGCTAAGCTAAAGGTTACTGTTCCTCGTTCTGCCAAAATGAAAGAGAAGATTTCTTTGCCTTTTGCCATCCATAAACTGAAAATCCCTGCCAAGAGGGATGAATACCGTGAAGTGTTGGAGCAACATTTGCTGGCTAGACCACTCAGAGCTGGAGATTCCACCTAGTGCAACTGGGACACTCTGAAATCTTGTATTGTGTCAGCTGCAGAGGAAGTAGTTGGTAGAGGGAAGAGGAAGCAACCAGACTGGTTGAGGATAGTGAGGAGTCGTTGTCACCTCTGATCAAAGCCAAGGATGATGTTCACCTGAGGGTGATACAGTGCAATATTTCAGCCAACCGGAAGGAGTTTAGGAGATATCAGAGTAAAGTAAAGGTTGCAGTGGACAATGCTAAGGAAGAATGGATATGCAGGGTTGCCAAGGAGAGGGAAGCTGCAAAAAAGGATGGTTGCACAAGGTGGAAGAGTATCAGGAAGTTGCAGCTGGCTCATGCTGGAAGAAGATCAACTAGACCCACTGCTGTCATGAAAGAAAATGGAAGTTTGACTCAGGGTTTCGAGGAGGTAAGAGCCAGATGGCATCAGCACTTTGTAAAGATACTTAACATACCCTGTGCATTCAATGATGAAGTGATTGACAGTACTCCCACCACACTTGGATTTGGATATGCCACCAACTGAAGAGGAATTGATGCAGGCTCTAACCAAATTGAAGATGAGAAAGGCAGGAGGAAAGTCTGGTGTTCTTCCTGAATTAATCCTCCATGGTGGTGTAGATCTGTGGGATAGAATGCTGGAGGTGATGCAGAAGGTGTGGGAAGAAGGTAAAGTGGTGAGAGACTGGCAGGACGCAGTGGTTGTTCCAATCCCAAAGAAAGGTGACCTGAAGTAGTGTGACCATTGGCATGGAATAAATTTGTTGGATGTAGTAGGGAAGGTACTAGGCAGAATTGTACAGGAAAGATTGCAAGTGATTGCTGAAAAAATTCTGCCAGAGTCACAGAGTGGCTTCAGGAAAGGATGTGGTTGTGCAGACATGATTTTTGTTGCTAGACAGCTTATGGAGAAAGCGAGGGAACATGGCGAATAATTGTATGTGTTGTTTGTAGACTTGAGGAAGGCTTATGATTCAGTGCCCAGGCAAGCCCTATAGAAGGTCCTAGAGAAGTATGGTGTGCCAGAAAAAATGTTGAATATTGTGAAGTCTTTCCATGAGGGGATGTATGCATGCTGAGGTTAGAGTGGGTTCGACTGTAACTGATAGGTTTGAGGTCCGGAATGGCTTACAGCAGGGATGTACCCTGGCACCCACATTATTTAATATCTACTTTAGTGCTATTGGTTGGGGACCACATAGCTAAGTCTAGATTGAGTGAGATGAAAATAACTGAGTCCCAGTTTGCTGGTGATGTGGCATTGTATACAACCTCTCGGGATAGTTTTGAGTCAGTAGCAGCAGAGTTTGTGAAAGTGGCAAGTGAATGGGGCTGACTGTGAGTACTGAGAAGACAAAAGGGAAGGTTGTTGGTGAGGGATTGAATGAGAGTGATGTCAGACCAGTGCAGGTGGAGGGTGGCTCTGTGGATGTAGTCCAGGACTTCACATACTTGGGTGCTAACATCTCAAGAGATGGGGAGATCACTAGTGAGGTGACTAGAAGAATTGTTAGAGCAGCTAGAGCATTTGGATGTTTGAGGGTGCCAGTATTTAAAAACAAAGACCTCTCATTGGCCACAAAGAGAGCAGTGTATAGGGCAGTTGTTCTAGCTGTATTACTGTATGGAGCTGAAACTTGGATGATGAAGGCTGTGCATACAAGATGTTTGAATTCTTTTCATAACCGTTGTATTCGGACAATCCTGGGTGTGACAAGGTACTAACAATGGAATGAAAGATTAACATCTCAAAGCCTATCACATAGGTTTGGCTTGCAGCACTCCATCTCTGATATCATTCTGGAGCAGCGTTTAAGATGGCTGGGTCATGTGGGTCGCATGGATGAAGAAAGGCTTCCAAATAGATTGTTGTTTGGGGAGCTTAACATGAAGAGACCATGCCACGGGGCAAAGAAGAGGTGTAGGGATGTTCTGAAAGTAGATTTACAGGCAATTGGTGTGTATGATAGGTGGTATGAGCTTTGCCAGGACTGGAAGGGGTGGTTTCATCTGTGTTTAGATGGTGTAGAGAAAATTTCAACATCCAGGTGATGGAACACCTGCTCAGCTAACATGCAATCTGAATTAAGAACACTAAGTTGTGCCTGTGGAAGAAAATTTCAAAGACAAAGAGATCTGACCAGACACCAACATTTCTGTGTGATGCCATCATAAGCTAAGTTCATTGCCATTGGTCCTGGATTCATCCAGGACACTGCCATCATGGTACTTGGTACCATGGGCAGCTTCTAAGTTCTAAGTTCTAAGTGTGTGTGTGTCTGTGTGTGTATGATAAAGGTTGTACAATGCTTTATCCAATAATATTCACTGTGAGATAAAGGTTGGACATGGCATTATCCAATAATATTCACTGCAAGATAAAGTTGAACACTGCATTATCCAATAATATTCACTGTAAGATAAAGTTGAACACTGCATTATCCAATAATATTCATTGTAAGATAAAGGTAGGGTACTGCATTGTCCAATAATATTCACTGTGTGATAAAGGTTAGACACTGCATTATTCAATATTATTCACTGCAAGATAAAGTTGGACACTGCATTATCCAATATTATTCACTGCAAGATAAAGTTGGACACTGCATTATCCAATAACATTCACTGTTAAATAAAGGTTTGATACTGCTTTATCCAATAATATTCACTGTAAGATAAAGGTTTGATACTGCTTTATCCTATAGTATTCATTGTAAGATGAAGTCTGGATGTCCTCCCCATTCTTAACCACAACAATTGATACATTTTTAAAATCTTAATTATTTTGGCTATATAGCCTTTTTTTTCCTAATTGCCCATGAAAGATCTTTTTTTGTTGTGAAGTACAATAAAGAGGAGTTGGTGAATGTGCTGTGGATAAATGGAGCTGTAAATTGTGTTTATTTCAACTCTAGTTCTTAAAGTAATACTCCCAGATTTGATGATGTGATTGATTTGAATTCCATTCTATATATGCACAACACTGAATTTTTAAATTTTACCACTGTATCATAAAATCAAGTTGAAAGAGCAAGCATTATGTAAACAAATATCCAGTTTCAATATACCTTTTAAAAAGCACAACAGACATCAAGGTTCATCCTATGTCATCAACATGAATGAATATCAAAAGAACTATCAAATTCAGGGTAAGGGAAAGAGAATGGCATCCTCAACTAAGAGCCACAATGAAATAAACAGAAACAAACTTGAAACAAGTGAAGAGCAATGTAACATCCACGGACTTCAACCTTCAAGATCACTGGAAATCATTGAAAGTGAATTTTATTCAAAAATTACATTTGTGTTTATTTCTATGAGGAATAGATTAGAGCTGTTTTTGCCTGTGGCACACATATCTAAATACATAGAAATGATGAATCAGGGGCAGTATACATCCATAAGTTTTGCTCAATTTTATGGATTTTAACTAATTGTTGATTGTTTGGAAACACTTAAGTTTGTTGTTACTCTAACTGGTTACAATTAAATCCTTTTACTGTATGAAGATTATGTGGTTCTAACAAAGTATTTTTACTATATAGACACCTAAAAATTGTAAATATTATCAACTTTAACCTCATCTTAAATGTTCTAAGGAATTATTTGTTTGATCTAAAACAACAGGCTTTAATAAATATTTTAGTCATTATTTGCCACAGGTCTTAGTGCAGGACCAGTATTGTTCTACTTTTAACATATGAGCCCAAACTTTGAGATAATAATTTAGTGTTGCATAATTTTACCCTTGTATTGAATCTGTTGTTAACTCATGTGGCAAGTTTGTGCATAAATAATTGTTTACTCCTTCAATTTGGTTGAAAGGATGCTTTAGTAAATATAGTGTAATGGTTTAAACTATATGTATTATAGTACTCTAATTTTATTGTACAGAAGCACTGGTACAGTACCTTACTATGGAGCTTGACAGTTCATTATACAATATCAAATATGTGCTGTACAATGGTATTAAAATTTTTAATTGGTTATAAATAAAGAATTATTCTAACTAGAAAAGCACTGTCAATAGGACAGAGGCAACAAAAATAGTATTACCATAATTTGAGATTTTTTTTGTTGGTTTGTTTGCTCCCTGTCACATACCAGATACTTCGACCTACAAGGTTTAAAATCAGGAAAATGGAAAGAAAAGGAAAGATATTTGGGCATAATTTTGCTGATCTCACTTAGTGAGGTCAGCAAGCACATAGTTTGTTTACATAATTATGGTTCAAAGAATTTCTAATGCATATTGTGGTCTGTTAGCATGCATGAAATTGATTACCAGTCCTATGAATAGAAACAAAAGATGTCTTACTATAATTCTACAGTGGAACCTCCCATGGTTGCCTGGCCTGAAAGGCCCAAGAAGCCAAACTAAGGGTTTCAAGAAGCTAAATGGAAGCCATATGGAAGCCAAACTTTTGCTCAAGATAGCAAAAAGGAGCCAAAATTATTCTTATTGTTTCCCCTTTTTTTACCTGTGGCACACAGGTCTATGTCTAGGAATACTAGAAAGGAATGGTGAGGCATACATCCACATACCTTTTTTTTTTGTGTCAGGAATGGTATTTTTAAAAATTGTTTAATGTATAAAAACACTGAAAGTTTGTTGTAACCTGTGTTACAACTAAAAAATATACTGCATGGAAACCCAAAAATAGTAAATATCACCACAACCTTAACCACATCCTAATGTGTTCTAAACAATAATTTTTGGGTAGTTTAACTAAATATTATGGTAAATATTTGCCACTGGTCTTAGTGGTACTACTCTTGTTATGCTAAGAGAAACAAAATATATCAACAAAATACCAGTAAAAATATGATATTGAAAATAGAAAAGGTAGGAGGACTAACAAATTTTATGCAACATAACTGTTGGGCAAAGGATGCATGGGAAACTGATGGGTGGGCAATGAATGTTAAGATAAAAAATTATAATAAAACAAGTGACTAACTGATTTCATACAATAAATTGGACAGCAAAATGACAGTGAACAAATAGTGAACAAATATTGGTTTATTATCTTATTTCTTATCAATAACCAAACATAACATGTCTAGTGAGTCCTAATTAAATAATTATCAATGATTTTTTTAGAAGATTTAGTAAAATATCAATGATCTTTGGCTATCTAGTAATGATGCCTACAAGAAAGATTAGTTCTAGCTCTAGGCATCAAACAGTTAAAATTTACTCTTTTTTTTGGTTTGTTTTTTTAATGTCGCTACCCTGGATTTTATATTGTGCTTTTATCTGGAAGATCTTGTTATAGTGATGTGGGAGGTTAATTAAAAAGGGGAAAATTGTGAGAGCTAGTCTAGCTACAGCTCACTGTTATTCTGCTGCTAGAGTAGCTGCACTGCTCCCTAGGCTATCATCCAATCTCACTATTGTTAGGTCGACTAAAGCTACCTCTCAGCTACTCTTAATATTCAGCCTTAGGTTCCCACACCATTGAGTTCTCAAATAGGATTTAAAGTATCATAGAAATCTGACCCACGGAATTGCTGGCTTAAGTAACAACTCTACTGTACTTGAATACAATGGAAATATGCCAAGTGATACAATACAACAACTCTACTGTACTTGAACAAAATGGATATATGCCAAGTGATACAATACAACAACTCTACTGTACTTGAACAAAATGGAAATATGCCAAGTGATACAATACAACAACTCTACTGTACTTGAACAAAATGGAAATATGCCAAGTGATACAATACAATAAAACTGAGAAAACTAATTATGAGCAGTTAGCTCTGTCCTATATTTTCTGGGCCTGGGCGGTCAGCCGCATTTCTCTGGTGCTGCCTGAATGGCTTATTATAGTCTGGTTGAGTTCTTATTCTCTGGACTATAAGTATGTTTATTAATTAACAAGTCCTGAACGTATGATTGTTTGTCAAGTGAATTCTTATTCAAGTCCTGACTTCCTGTTGTCAAACCACTAACCACATTCTCTCCATTAGCTTCACCATTAACTTCCTCATTCATTAGACTATTAACTTCCTTATTCTGAGGCAGAGTCACTGGGGGAAGTGGATCTGATATTCCCTCAACCTTAGCTGTTGCACGTGTATCTCTCGAGAACCCATTGGCATTGGCCCTCACACTCCAGTGAACAACTGAGAAGCTATAAGGTTGGAGAAACAATGCCCACCTAGCCAGTCTCCCATGGCTGTCCTTTAAATTGCTTAGGTGAGTCAGAGGGTTGTGGTCGGTGTGGATGGTGAATCGGTTTCCTTCCAGATAGGTCCTAAAGTGCTTGACCCCTTTAACCATGGCCAATGCTTCCCTCTCTATGGTGGAGTAATTCCTTTCACTAGGAAGTAGTTTTCTGGATGCAAAGGCTATGGGGTGCTCCTCCCCCTGACTGTTTAGTTGGCTCAGGAAATACCCCAGCCCATAGGCTGAGGCATCTTTTTGCAGGATAAATGTTGTCGACCAATCTGTTGTAACTAACACCGGGGCTTCCATTAAGGTTACCTTCAATTGGTCAAAGGCTTGATGGCATTCCTCTCCCCAGATTACTTTATTCGATATGTTCTATCTGGTCTGGTTTGATAGGGGTGTGGTTAACGTGGAGAAGTTGTTTATAAGTTTCCTATAATACCCACACATGCCTAGAAACGATCTTACTTCTTTCTTCGTCCGTGGTCTTTTGAAAGCTCTTATAGATGCTACTTTCCATTCCATGGGCTAGACCTTGCCACTGCCCACAACATATCCCAGGTAAACACAATTGGCCTCTCCGAAAGTGCATTTCTTCTGCTTAACTGTCAGGCCTGCTGCCCTCAATTTATCAAAAATGACTGTCAAATGTTTTAAGTGGTCCTCCCATGTGAGGCTATGGATAAGGATGTTGTCTAAGTAGGACACCACAAACTCGTGCAAACCATGCAGGATCTTATCATTAGCCTCTGGAATGTGACTAATCTGAATGTCATAGTTAGATACTCATACTTCCTGTATGGTGTAATGAATGCTGTTTTCTCTCTGTGCTTGTGGTTGATGTGCACCTGGTGATATCCCTTTGTGAAGTCCAGTGTGGTGATGTATTTAGAAGCTCCCAGGTTAGCAATTAACTGCTCTATATTGGGTAAGGGGTAAGGATCATTAACGGTTACTGTGTTTAACTTTCTGTAATCTACACACATTCTTATGGAGCCATCCTTTTTTGCTACTAGGACTATAACTGCAGCCCATGGGTTTGTTGAGGTTTTTATTACTCCCTGGCTTAACAAGGTTTTTATTTCCTCCCTCTGGACTTTCTGTGATTTGTGAGCCAGACGGTAAGGGGTCAATCTCACTGGGGAGGTGGGGGGGGCATCCCCGGTGGGAATGTTGTGAAACACCAGGCTGGTCTTCCCTGGTACATTCTGTAACATATCCCTGTACTTTCCTTTAAATCTCTCAAGCTCAACCAGATGGGGCTTTGGCATGATGGTATTTATGTTTACTCTTTCTTCCTCTTCCTCTGGGTCCTCCCACTCGTCTACCTCAGCCAGAAACACAGCTGCAGAAGGGAGTTCCATCCCATCATGCAATTCACATGGAAGGTTCGGTATCTTTTTACCCTTGCCCCCAGATCTATTTGTTAAGTCACTGTGGTTATTACCTTGGCAATAGGGAATGGTCCCAGCCATTGATTGGACAATATGTCATGCTTGGTCGGTGTAAACACCAAGACGAAGTCCCCCACACTGATGGTATGAGCCTTCTCCCTCTCATCATGGTACTTTTTTTTTTAACCATTTTCCTCTCTCTCTTTCTCTCGTATGCCATCTCTCTCACCACCTCCATGTTTGCTCTTAAGGTATGCACATACTCGGTTACATTGCACGGTTACAGACGCCCTAGCTGAGAACTCCTCAGGTTGGTCTTCCACTTTGATCTCCTCAGTACCTCTCTCCTCCCTCTGATCCTCTCCAGATGCCTCAGCTGGGTCCTCCTCAGCTATGAGCTCCGTCCCCTACGCTTGTGTTCCACCATCGACCAGGTATGGTTCAGACACGATGGCCCTGTCTTGCTCTTACTGCAGGCATTCCTCCTCCTTGAGGGCCATCTGTTGTAGCTGCTGGGCATGAGTCACTACCATGCCATACTTGGTCAAGACAGAATCAGGTGGGGCTAGTTCTTCTTTGACTCCTTCTCGAGTTCCTTTCAGATCAGCTGTCGGAAGTAGGGAACGTCTCTCCCCATCAACATATCTTGGCCGATATGCTGTGACACTTCAACTGGTAGGACCACTACTCCTCCATCCACCTCCAGCTTTACATTAGCTGTTGGGAAGCTGACCTGTCTCTTGGACGCCGTGTTGTATAAGATACTCCATCCCAGGTAGTCATCTGTGCTGACACAACTTGGGTGTACTAGAGTTTTCATGCAGCCTGTGTCCAGGAGAGCCTTAATCGCTACTCGATTGATCTCAACTGTCTTGACCACACTTGGCCTCCTCTCATTTTACTCAACAGTTTCTCTGAATATGTCCTTTTTTCCCACAACAGAACATTGCACTGTCGAAAATGGTAGGGGTTGCTGTCTTTTCCACTTGGGAGGTTCTCTTTCCCACTTTGTTGTCTCCTTATACTCTCGCTTTTCTTCCTTTCTGGGTGCTTCTTTGGGATATCCATATCATTATTTCTCTTTCTGAACTCTGGAATTGCCGAGATGCCTTATGATGGCTTCGGTTAGTTCATCGAAGGATTGGCAATTCAAGTTCCGGATTTGGTTCTCCAGCCAGTTGGGAAGTTTCACAATAGCAAGCTCAATGGTAAAAATTTAGGTGGAAATCTCTTAGCCACATGTCAGGGTTGGACAAGTTGAAATGGTCCTCAAATACACTTCATTGCCTTGACTCAGCAGATATCTGATATGTAACCAGGAGAGTTGCCTTCACTGTCATGTAGTTGTCCTGTTGGTCTGCAGGAAGGGAGGAGATGGCCATCAAACCAGCTCTTGACAGTTAACCTTGAAAGTAGAGTGTCTACTGAGCTGGAGGCCATGCACTGACAGTGGCTACAGCCTCAAAGTTGTCCAGGTATGCCGCTATGCTGTCCGAGTTCTCGTTAATTTTTGTACCATCAACCTTGAAGCTGCTCCTGCTGGAGGTGGGGCCATTCTGCCTGGTATGAGTCCTTGGATGGTCTCCACCCAGTGTTGTTGTTCTTGATCGGCCCTCCGCTCCTCTGCTTGTTGCTCAAGTTCTTCTTGCCTTCGTGCGGCCTCCTCTTCTGTTCTTCTGTCTTCTTGATCCGCCCTTCGTTCTTCCACTTCCATGAAGGTCCTCAACCCTAGACTTGGAATGCTCAAGCCAGGATTGGTGAGGGTGGAGAAGATCAGGGGATCAGACATCCCTCCTGGGGTTGCGAAGCTTAAGGCTGCTGAATTTAATGGAAATATGCCAAGTGATACAATACAATAAAACTGAGAAAACTAATTATGAGGAGTTTGCTCTGTCCTTTTATATTTTCTGGGCCTGGGTGGTCAACCGGGCCACTGCTCCGGCGGTGCCTGAATGGCTGATTATTGTCAGGTGAGTTCTTATTCTCTGGACTATGAGTATGTTTATTAATTAACAAGTCCTGAACGGCTGATTATTTTTCAGGTGAGTTCTTATTCAAGTTCTGATTTCCTGACTTCCTGTTGTCAAACCACTAACCCCATTTTCTCCATTAGCTTCACCATTAACTTCCTTATTTATTTGACTATTAACTTCCTTATTCTGAGACAGAGTCGCTTGGGGAAGTGGATCTGACAAAAATAAACACCAGCAAACTAATTACCAATTAATTAAGGTTGAAATGAGGGAATTTTTTTTTTATTTATTTAAAATTTAGAAATAGGCAATATATTTTGCTGTAAAACATTCTCTGGCCATGTCAGGCCAAAAAATGCCTAAAATAGTACTTACACCAAAACCTTGAAAATTTCTTATAGATTATTAACTTACGATTTCTCAGGTACTGTTACATTCTTAAAGAGAAAAAGTCACAAATATATCTTAATTTATTGAAACACTTATCCTTCACTGATATAACTTGAACTCGGTTCAGTTTCAAAAAGAAAGATTCATTTTAAAAAACAAAACAAAACATGACAAGATCACATGACTAATCAATGCATTGCATGTTCATAAATAGTGCGACAATCAATTTTAGGATTAGGGACAATCATCACAATCCTCCCTCTTTAAGTTGAAACTAAATACATTAAACATGAATTACAGTTGACAGTCAAGTGTTACTCTGATAGTAGTCAGGTGGTGTGTATACCTCACAGATCTACAACAATCGGTAGAGGTCAGTCGAGATGGACGACGCTCGGGGTGTACAGGTGTCTGACAAACAGGATCTGGATCAATGGAGTTATCTTGAGCCACAGAAGTTGAAGAGTTAAATTCAGCTGGAAAATAAAAAAAAACAGGGGAGGATGAAGTAGACATATTTACTGCTGCAGGCAAAGTGATAGGGTTCGTAATCGAGGAATGTACCACCGTAGGCCTTGTCAACTCCTCATAATCCTCAATGACATTCTCTTCCTCAGGTGTATCGCTAGCTTCTGATGTCCTTCAATGAATGTTGTCAACGTGATATCTCACCATCCCAACATCTCCTCCCACCTGGTATGAGAGGGGACCTGTTACCCTGACAACATCTCCAGACATCCACTGTACACCAGGACTTCGAAGATCCCGGGAAAAACCTTGTCAAACACTTGAAATTGCAGGACTGGACGGACGGCTCGCTCAACCAGTTGCTACTGTTGATGACTCCCCACTCTCTGAACTGGAATAGGGTGCACAAGGTCCAACACTGACCTAGGACAATGACCCATGAGCAATTCAGCTGGGGACGACCCTGAGGTGGACTGGGGAGTAATACGATAATGAAATATATAGCGGGATAACTTCAAAGCCAGGGACTCCCCCTGCATCCTCTTAAGGCCCATTTGAATGACTGGACTGCCCTCTCAGCAAGTCCATTAGTAGGCAGATGATAAGGAGAAGAAGTAATGTGGTGAATACCATTAGCATGACAAAAAATCTGAAACTCATTGCTGATAAATGATCAGCCATTATCAGTGACCATGGTTTTGGGCAACCCATGTGGCAAAAATGAGTCAAAGTTGATCGACCATAGCAGTAGTAGTGATAGACTTCATGACAATGACATCCAGCCACTTAAAATAGGCGTCTACCAACACTAGAAACATATTACCCAAGAATGGACTGGCAAAGTCCAAATGAAAATGGTTCCAAGGTTGTTTGGGCACTTCCCAAAAATGAATTGGAGCGATAGGAGGTTGGGGATGAGATTGTTGGCAAGTATGGAATTGTTGCACAAAGAGTTCAATATCAACATCCAGACTCGGCCACCAGACATATCCCTGAGCTAAAGTTTTCATTTGGCTCACCACCCAAGTGTGTTTGGTGAAACTGCTCTAAGAAGCATGTCCGACCCGGAGGAGGTATAATGGGGAGAGATCCCCACAACAAGCAACCATCCATAAGGCTGATCTCTTGCTGTCTTGAAAAGAAAGGCTGAAACTCAGCATCCAACTTCACTATTGGCCAACCAGACATCGCAAATGTCTTGATCCTGGAAAGGAGTGGGTTTTTTCCAGTCCACTGTTTCATCTGCACAGCAGAAATAGAAGTGATCTCCAAGTAATTTAACAACAAAACCAGCTCCCCAGGTAAACAAGTTGTAGAAGTAGTAGTTGGAGTGGGGAGGTGAGTCAGTCCATCAGCATTAGACAGAAACCTTTCAGATTTGTACCTGATTGAATATTCATAAGCTAACAACATCAAGGTCTATCGCTGCAACCGTGCTGAGGCTAGTCCTGGAACACTTTATGTTCATTAAAGAGGTGTGACAAAGGTTGATGGTCAGAACAGATAACAAAGTGCCTTCCATTGAGGTACAGATGGAACCTTTTCACCCCAAGAACAATAGCTACTGCTTCTTTATCAAGTTGTGAATAACCCTTCTCAGCTACAGCCAATGTCCTGGATGCGTAAAGTAATTGGACTTTCAGATCTATCTTCCATGACATGTGATAACACTGGCCCAACTCTGTAAGATGAGACATCACAAGCTAAAATCAATGGTTTATTCTAGTCAAAATGAACCAGCAAAGAGTCACTCTAAACTAATCTTTTAGCCTCACCGAAGACATCCCTCTGTGCCCTCCCCCATGTCCACTTAGTGGTTTTGTGTGATAATTTATACAATGGTGAAAGTTTGGAAGCCAAATTAGGAAGAAACTTTGAGTAGTAGTTGAGCAGCCCAAGGAAAGTTCTCAACTCCATAACAGATGTGGGAGAATGGGCCTCCTCAATAGCCTTCACCTTTTCTCAAGTTGGATGCAACCCATTCTTGCCAATCATGTGACCAAGGTACTCCACACTGGGTGCCATAAAAATACACTTGGCCTTCTTTAATTTAAGGCCAGCCACTATTAACTTGTCCAAAGCCTCTCTAGGTTCTGAAAATCAACAGCCTCATCACTCCCTGTAACTAAAATATCATCAAATCATCGAGGTAAACAGACACCCCCTCCTATCTTTGCAATAAACTATCTATCAATCTATGGAAATTGCAGGAGCTGAGGAAACTCCAAATGGCTATCTGTTGAATTGAAACAAATCCTTGTGGGTGTTAACAGTGAGGTATTTCTTACAGGTGTGATCCACCTCTACTTGTAAATAAGTTTGGGACAGATCCAACTTGGTAAAAACTGTACCCCCAGTTAAGGCCACAAATAGATCCTACACACATGCTAAAGGGTAGGACTCCAAGTGGGAAATCTGGTTGACTGTCAATTTAAAATCCCCACAGATCCTGATGGATATATCTCTCTTAACCACTGGCACAATTGGGGCAGCCCATTCAGAGAACTGCACCAGGGTGAGAACCTTTTCTCTCTGCAATTGGTTCAACTCCATTCCCACCTTGGACCGCAATACATAAGGCAAAATCCTGGGTTTAAAAAATTTAACCGGAAACCATCTTTAATTAATATTTGGCCTTCATTCCAATAGTGTACCCTGACCCTCTTTAAACAAGGTGTTGTATTGGTCCAATATCTCCATGAGTGTGTTAGGTTGACTTAATAGGTGAATTTTGGACCAATTAAGTTTGAGTTTATTCAGCCAATCCTGTCCCAACAAGGTAGGATCCACCCCTTTAATTATCGTCAATGGAAGTTTACTAACTTGCTGATCAACCTTAACATCCACTATTAACCGACCCAGTATTGGGAGTGACTCATCAGAGTATGTTTTCAATACAGTTGTGGAATTCTCTAAGGGAACATCAATGCCCGCATTGATGATACCATTGTACATCCTCTCACTCATGATCATTATCGATGCCCCCATGTCTATTTCCATCGACATTTTCTTGCCACACAACTCAATATCCACCATCAGTGATGGCTCAGCATGACCAGTCAAGGTAAATACCATGTAAACATCCTCAGCCGAGCAATTAACTTGCTTCTCCTCCACAAAGTGTGAAACTGGAGCTTGAGGTGATCTTTATTCCTTACCGAGTTTTGACTGGCATACTTTAGCAATATGGCCTGTCTTTTTGCATAGCCTACACTCCTCATCAAGGAAATGACAGCAGGGAGCCTGTGAAGAGCTGCCCTTGCTGAATAGCTTAAACTAATCTAAACTATTCTCCTTTCTGCTAATGGTAAATGCTGCCACCAGAGTAATGCCTCTATAACTATTCCCTCACTATGATCCACCAGAGAAATTTAGGTATATGAATCTTAGCTCACAGAGGTTATATTCAATGATCAAGACAAGACTAAAGCAAAACTGAAAAGAAGGATTTTTATAATCTCCCAGACCGAAAGCATGACATCATATTTCTATAAGATACACACTGAGTCCAAATATACAGATACACCATAGACCTGCATATGACTATTGTCAGAGCCACCGGGACTACTCCCAGTGACTCAGCCTGTGACAAGGCAGGGAACAAGTAAAGGACATCAAAAAGTTAATAATAAGAAAGAGAATAAAGAAATGAATAAGAAAGATGATAATAATAAAGTTAATTAAGATAGCTAATTGAGATAATGTGTGTTATGGGTTTCTGGTGAAGGAAATTAATTATAAGAACAAAGAAAAGGGAAGTAATTACAATAAACTCATTAATGAACAAACAGCCGGCCAGGCAGGGCGCCGGAGCAGGGCCCCTGAATGGCCTGACTATAAAAAGACACAACTAAACTGTTATTATGTAGAGTGTCCATGTTGTAATTGAAAGTGTCATATTGTATATTGAATATTGGAAAGATCATTGTTTTGTTGCTGGTACAGAGAGTCTCTGACCAGTATTTAATACTATCTATTTTGAAGGGAGACTGAGTGTGTGAACCTACTGTTGGCTACTCATAACCACAGTTAGGTAGCCTTAGTTTATTTACAGTGGTAGAATTATTTATAGGCTAGGGAGTGGGGCAGCTATCCTAGCTTGCAAAATAGTATTAGCTGAAGCTAGGGCAGCTGCTCACAACTATATAAATTATAGCTATTCCATCAACATATAATTAACAGGTGAGTTCAGATTAATCAGATCATGTTGACAGACCCACAACATTGATATCAACATATAATTAACAATCAACGGGAGGTGTGTTCTAGTTATGATACATGTTGAGGAACTCTCAACATCATGTTGAGTGGCCCTCAACATCTCCCTCCTCTTTTGAGCTGAGAAATGAATTTTTCTCACTGGAACTCTTCAAGAGTTGTTGGTCAGCATCCCATGCTTGCCGCGATAAACCATCAGCATTTTGATGAATCGACCCTGGTCTGTACTTCACCTTGAAGTTATATTTGTAGTGCCAAGGCCCATCTGAACAGACGTGCATTTAATTATCCAGATGACTGAAGAGCTTTCAAGCTTTATGGTCAGTGATGATGGTGAAAGGTCGTCCAAGCAGGTGGATTGCAAAGTGGTCCACCGCTCTTACAATAGTCAGACACTCGATCTCAATGGCTGCATAATTCTTCTCAGTCAGGGTGAGTGCCCTGGAATAATACCCCACTGGTTGCTCAATATCACCTCAAACCGCAGACAACACTGCACCCACTCCTTGGAAGGATGCATCGGTATGCAGTACGAACTAGTCGTCATGTCTAGGAAGCCACAACACAATGAACACAAAACAGAAATCCGATGATTAAAACAATGAATTTGTCTATCATCCCACATGATCAGGTTGGGAGCCTCCTTACATAAGGCTTTATTTAAGGAGTCTGCCCAGTAGCATAGCTTGGGATAAACCTACGGTAATAACTGACAGTTCCTAGAAATGCCTGGAGATCCCTTTTCCTAATCAGCCTCTTAAAATACTTTAATGCTTTCACTCCAGCCTCTGGTACTCCCACTTTCCCCAAGCCCACTTCATGACCCAGGTAATCCAAGAATCTTGCTCCCCATACACACTTCTCTGGCTTTGCTGTCAAGTCAGCTGCTTTCAAGGCACTGAGCACAGCATCTATGTGCTCCAAATGCTGTTCAAATATGCAATAATAGACAATTACATCATCACTGTATGTACTACAGAAACCCAACTGCTCTCTAAGTGCCACATCCATGTATCTCTGGAAGGTAGCTGGAGCATTTCTTAACCCAAAGGGCATACAGGTAAATGCAAACTTCACCCAAGGTGAGCAAAAAGCTGTCTTAGCAATGCTATCCTGGACCATAGGAATCTGATAAAAACCCTGGTTTAGAGCAAGCCTGGAAAGCCAGTATGCCTCTGTTACCTTGTCTAACAAGTCACTGATATGTGGCATTTCATAAGGGTCTTCCATTGTGACTGAATTTAGCCTCCGATAATCAATGCACAAGCAGATGCATCCATTAGGTTTGCATACTGGAACCATTGGAGAAGACCAAGGGCTCTGGGATGGTTAGATAATGCCTTGCTTCAACAATTTTATGACTTCTTCCTTCAACTCTTCCTTCCAACCAGGCACTATCCTATAAGGATGAGAACGCACAGGTGTGGATTCACCAGTTGCAAAGACATGGGCATATTCCGGAGCCTTCCTAAACTGTCAGACACTACTGTCCATTTGTGCTTCTTTAACATAGCCTGCAACAACCTCCTTTGCTCCTCAGTCACATATTCCTCACCTAAATTTACCCTGCCTATAGGATGGTCAGAACCCTCACTGTCCTGGGCTACCACCACAGGGAATAGGTTAGTCGAAAAAGCCTTCCATGTATTTAGCCTATTTACATGTGCTACAACCTTGTGCGAACTTTTCTCAGGAACTGATAACTGGTCAGTAGTATCACTTATCCTATTTGACACCTCATGAGGTCCTTGCCATACTAATTCCTATTTGCCCGTTAATAATGGTGTGTATAATAAAACCACTCACCGGGTTTATATTCCCTACAGACTGCCCTCTCATCATATTTTCCTTGACTTTGTTCTTGTATCTAGCTTCCTTCCTACGAGGAATCTCATGTAGATTAGTTAGTGTTTCACAAAGGTCATTATCCCACTCATTGCACTTGAAAATTTCATCTCTCCACTGACCCACCCCTCTTTCATCGCTTCCAGGGGGCCCCGTAGTGGTCTGCTGTGAACAAGATCAAAGGGTGAGAACCCAGATGCAGTATGAGGAGTGGCTCGGTATACAAGCAGACAATATTTGAGTAAGAGGTCCCACTGCTCTAGTCTGCCCTCCCATTTCTGGAGCATACCCTTAATGCAACAATGCCACCTCTCCAAAGCCCCATTGCTCTGTGGGTGATATGCTGTGGTAGTGATATGATTGATGTTAAGAAGTCTACATAACTCACTGCAGACCTTACTTTCAAATACTGCACCTCGATCAGTCAGAAACTCAATTGGTGTACCAGTGTGTGACAAGATTTCCGTCAACCCATCGGCAACTGATATGGCATCTACCCTCTTTATGGGCACACAGTTAGGGTAATGGGTTCCCATGCACATTGCTGTCAGTATGTGAGAATAACCCCGCTTAGTACGTTTAAGTGGTCCCACTATATCAAAAGCCATACGGTGGTAGGGTACTGATATGATAGGAGTCTCAATCATAAGGACTCTGGGTAACAATGGTCTGCCCACTTTCTTACACTCTGGACATGTTGCACAAAACTCCCTAATATCCCTTTCCAGACCCGGCCATGTAAAGGACTGTTTTAGGTGAGAAGCCATCTTATTATGAGAGAAATGGCCACTAATCTAACCCTTGTGTCCCACACTCATTACGTCTGACCTTTAGGCATAGGGTACTACCACCCTGGCAACCTCTCTTTTCCGCTCCATTAATTTTGAGTGCATCAAAACTCCCCCATTGAAATAGAACCCCTGTTCCTCACTTTTAACCCTCTTTCATTCTTTTGCTAAGCAATTAGTTCCCCAATTCCATCCCTGTCATGGGTTATATCAAGAAGGAGTGCTTCACCATTTGGCTCTACTTCCTCTAACCCCACAACACCATCTGCCTCAACTAAACTGCTCTCAAGATCTTCTTTCTTCTCAACCACATCCTTAGTCTGTGTCCCTTCCCCCTCCCGAGTACTAACACTAGGACTGGCTGTTACTTCAACCTCATCATCAGATTCTACATTAATTTCACAGAAATCAGTTGCAGGCATGGTAGAAGTTAACCCAAACTTACACTTCATTCAACTGTGCCTTGGACTAGCAGCAGATGTTGGGAGAGTGAGGGGTATAGGAACTGCACCATCTTTGGCATTAGCAGCTTCATGCTGGGTTATTTCATCTACCTGATCTTGACTTTTGGCCCTTGTAATAGCACACACACCTCCAGAGGTATCACTCATTATGAGTAATACTTCGGCTTGATCAACCTCAAGTACTGGGTCATCACCATTCATAGTGGACAAAGACTTCCCAAATAGACTAAGTGTTACTGGGTGTTCAACTCCAAGTAAAGCTTCTCCACCTATTCCCTCAATAACATCTACCTTCCATGGTTGAGTTTTGCCTTCAACCTTCAGCAATATTTCATCCATTTTTATGCTTTCATGCTTCAAATTTCCCAATTGTATATTATATACCTCCCCAGTATACTGTGATTCCTTCACAAAATTCTGGGGCACAGTAGTTATATCTGCCCCAATGTCCAAATGAAACCTACATGGCTCACCATTAATTTTCCCTTGCCTTTTTAACACAGTCAACTGAGGCCTTGGTGATCTAACCCACCCAAGAGAATGTTTCTCCCGACAATCACGCTTGATATGCCCTAGTTTTTTTAAAATTGTAACACACCACCTTAGAGTTAAAAGAGAGATTCCCACTAGCTTCACCACCTCCGAGCTATGTCTCTGAGGGCTTCTAGTCTGCTGCCGGCTTTCCCCAGGTTCACCCCAACTCTGCCTGGTGTGCTTAGCCCCACCCCTAATGTAAGGAGACTCACCATCCTTTCTTTTAGATTAGCTTCTTTCTGGTGCTCCTGACCAAGTGTCCTACCTCCAGCATTGCTGATGCTGTTGCTGCTGTTCTGGTTGTTGTGACTGCTATCAGAGCATCCGCTTCTTCTCATAGAATCCCTTTGCCTCCCAAAGTTCCCATAGGGCTTCAGCTCTGTGATATATTGAAGTGTTAGGCTTTTGATTCACATAAAGAAGAGCTTCATTGGAATAGTTTCTCAATAATACTCTATGAAACAACTCATTCAGAGTATCCTCAACACTGTTCAGCAGTGGTTTGATCCTTGACAACGCTTTGCTTATTCTTTGAAGAAAGGAGCAAGGATCCTCATCTAGTCTAGGTTTCTCTAGTCAAATTTCTCTTCTGGCTTGCTGTGGTGTTGACCCAAGCCGTTCAAGTAAACTATCTTTAACTTCCAGGTAATGGGTCTTCTCTGTAGTATTCAACTCCATGAAGATTGACAATGCCTTACCCACTAACTACTTCTGCAGGATAGGTAGCCAGTTTTCTTCTTCAATGCCTGCCTCCTCCATCGATGTTTCAAAGCTTTGTAGGTAAGCTTCTGCTTCTGTGGTGTCATCCCATGTCTTCAAGTGTTGAGTGATGGACATTCGCTTTCTAAAGGATTGTTCCAATTTGTATTGTTCTTCCCTTCTGTTTTGTAGTTCGAGTTCATTTTGTAACCACTTCTCTTCCATCAATAGCTTGTCTTCTTCAAGCTTAAGGAGAATCCTCCTATCCTCCTCTTGTCTCCTAAATTCCCTCTCATGCTGTTGGTCCTGTTGTTCCTTCAAAAATCGAATGAATGTGTCTTGATCAACAGCAGTTGTTGATGCTGTAGCAGAACTTAATTCTCTGCCTTCCTTAGACATTAGTAGCATTGATGGCTTCCTGGGTGCTGCTATCTATAATTCCAGAGATCTCAACAGCTGCACCGCTGCCAAATACCGCTGCCACCAAGTGTGAAGGGTTGCCCTTGCTGATTAGCTTAAACTGATCTAATCTATTCTCCCTTCTGCTAATGGTAAATGCTGCCACCAGAGTAATGCCTCTATAACTATTCCCTCACTACTATCCACCAGAGAAATTTAGGTGAATGAATCTTAGCTCACAGAGGTTATAATTAATGGTCAAGAAAAGACTAAAATAAAACTGACAAGGACTTTTATATCCTCCCAGATAGAAAGCATGACATCATATTTCTATAATACACACACTTAGTCCAAATATACAGATACACCATAGACCTGCATACAACTATATAAATTATAGCTATTCCATCAAAATATAATTAACAGGTTTGTTCTTATTAATCAGATCACATTGACAGAACCACAACATTGACACAAACATAATTAACAATCAATGGGAGGTGTGTTCTAGTTATGATATATGTTGAGGAACTCTCAACATCATGTTGAGTGGCCCTCAACAGAGCCAAGTGGTTACCACCACACCTATAGCAAATCAAAGTCTGTGGCCTACGGCCTGTAGATTTGTCAATGACAGTGTCACTCTGACTGTACAAAACCGTACTCTCCTGAGTACCTCTCAAATACAGGGTATCTTTTTCTGCAGACTCCATTGCCATGGCCAACTTAAGGGCTTGGGAAAAAGTTAGGGCAAGTTCAGATAACAACTTTCGTTGTATCTTTTTATCTCTGACCTCACAAATGAGGCGGTCACATAACATGGAGTCCAGAGTGTCCCCATACTCACAAAACTCAGACAATTGATATAATGCTGCTACATAAACCGAAATAGACTCATTTTCTAACTGAACTCTGGAATTGAATTTCCATCTCTGCATTATTGCTGAAGATTTAGGTCTGTACTGGTTAGTTACCAGTTCCACAATTTGAAGATATGTTTTCTCTGAAGGTCTGTCTGGAAAAATTAAGTCTTCTATGAGCTGTAGGTTGTGGCCCTACACACACTCAATAAAATTGCCCGTTGAGAACAATGAGAACGAGTAGGCTTGCCAGTCCTCAGAGCCTTGAGTAATTGGGCTCACAGATCCATGAATCACCATAATAAATGTGAAACTGCTCTGAGAAAGAGTCCTTGCCAAAATGTTATAACTTGAACTCATTTCAAAGAGAAATATTCATTTTCAAAAACAGAACAAAAGCATGACAAGATCACATGACCAATCAATGCATCGCATGTTAATAAATAGTATGACAAACAATTTTAGGATTAAGGACAATTACAACATTCACCAAACTAAAACCAGTAATTAGTCTGATTTTTAACTTGGTGTTGGCAAAATCAGAGGATATCCCAAATTACAACCTAATTGAACTATTTTCAGTTTAAAATATTGCATAAAAATTTTTTTCTCTCCTAGAAGCCAAAGAGATGGCAAATTGATTTGGCTTCTTTGTTGTAATTTTTGGATGCCAATTTTTTTCCTCTAAAAAGCCAGTATGAAACTAAATTGATTTGGCTTCCTTTGTTCTGGTTTATGGAGTCAAACAGTTTCCAAGATGCCAGATTTCTGGAATTTGGCTTCTGAGGAAGCCAAATTAATCTTCTTTTTAACTTGCTGTAGATAAAATCAAAAGAGATCCCAAATTGCAGCCATGTACAAACAGTAAGGCACAGAGTGATTCCTTCAAGAGCTAATAGATCAGTACCTCTGAAAACTGACACTCATAACCCGAGAATGGACAAAAGCTGTGACCACTTCCAGTAAATGCAGTGAAAATGGGCCTCTAGAAGCAGAAAAAGCCATGCCTCAGCCTTTTTGTGAAATTGAATTATTAAAGTCAACAAGCTTGAAATGTGTCATGCATTACCAGCTCACTGTAGTTAAACCTAGACTACCTACTACTGGTACTTTGTAGTTGTCAAAGAATGTTTTTTTCTGCTACTGCTTGAAGTAGCTTGACCCATGAAATATACATTATGGGTTTATTATTAAGATTAAAACTCCTGCAGATTTGTGCATGCACATAGCCCATTAGACAACAAACCCATATATATTTTTTATCAGTATCACCAGGGAATGTTTTTAAACATGTCTATATGGCCACAACCCCTTTCCATACTTAAAATTTTTTTCAAAAATACTTTGCCGGGAAAAAAATTGAGTTACAGGCCTAAAACCTTGACATTCAGACACAATTTGACTCTTTGAATAACAAGGGGTGGGTCCCATCTGGCCACACCTCTTCTTCTTAGTGTGTAAGGCTAAAATTGTTTAAAATGGTAGTCAAAAAATTGTTTGACTTAATCACATGTTAACTTCTGTCTCAAAAAGTCTACAAAATGTTTTTAAAGTAGACACTCTTTGAATATGTGGGTTAAATAACCGCCCATAGGGCATTTTTTTCGCTAGTATTCATGAAATATTAACTTATATGTAGAGTTATAAAAAAAATTTTGTTACTTTAGTTTCAATACAATATATACTACCAGTTAATTAAAAGGATCTTTACCCCAGTAAACACAATGAATATACCAGATGTTGCAGGGCCAGAAATAAATTAGTGATGAAGATAGCTTTTTATATCTTATAAATGCAGATAGTCAGTCAATTAGCAATCCAATCCACTCACAGGACATATTGGATGCTTCATCATACCCTGTCCTTAAACATTTTTGATATTTAGACTTAATTGGTACCGGCCATTGAGGACGGAAGTAGCTATCACCTAGCCAGTAACTTTAGTTAATTTGGCATATTGCAAAAAATCCTCACTGATGTCACTGTGTACAAATCGCACACATAAATGAATTACTTCTTTATTGAAAGAAGTTATTTTATCCACCATTATCAAAAAATGATTTGTAATTTTTATTTTATCAACTAAATATTTTTAATTATGTTCTTACCTAAATTAATTATTTCATTTTGTATGTGGGGTGATGTGTATGTGGTATTCTTTAGCTTTAGTCTTTCAAGGCGAGCATTTATGACAGATTTATGCTTAGCCAATTGAATACCTTCATTAATGCCAAAAAAACTTCCTGGTTACCATTATATCAAGGTCCACCATCTTCCCTAAGTGCCAAGTGTTACCATTCACAAATAAAATACATTCTGGCAGAACAATGAATTGCGTCTATTTTCCTCAATAGCTTTAGCCAGTGCAGAATTAATGCATAAATCTACATTGTGCTGTGAATTTTCCACAAATTGGACAAAAGTACTTGAATTTGCCATTGCATTAAGGTGGTACAGAGTAGAGGAATAACTATCTACTATGTTATGTACATTGACCCATTTTTAAAAAGGTGTATTGACAAGAATTCCATACCTATTCCTATCTTCTACAAACAAACTAAAGAAAATACAAAACCTACCATCCAATCAATAATTTATTATATGCCAACCAAGAATATTTTATAACCATTTCACCTGAAAACAACAGCTATACAATATACTCCTTGGGGAAAGGAAAAGTTTCGGAAAAAACAAAAATTTTTAAAATCTAAGATTTGATCTTTATCCAAAGAATTTACAACACCAATTACTTCAGTAATGGGCATATTATGCATAGTAAAAAAAAGAAGAGACAACATCTTAATTTTCTTTAGATAAACTGAAAGAGCCACCATTACCAACAAGATGGTTCCTATTTGTGTTATTGAAACTTACTATCAACATCGTATGATAAAGCGGAACTCTCCTACCATGCTTATTGTGTGTTGATGTAATCATTATAATTATATAATTTATATGTTCACATACAGGTGTGAGAGGGTGTATGTGTGTGTATGTGTTTGTGTGCACATGCGTGCGTGCGTGCGTGTGTGTGAGTGAGTGTGTGTATGTGTGTGTGTGCATGTGTGTGTGTGACTGCGTGTGTGCTTATATAATTATATATTTGCATATATATTTGTGTAGGTATATATACACATATGTGTATATATATACACATATATACATACATATATATACGTACATACATGTATATACATACATATATATACGTACATGTATATACATACATATATATACACATATATACATACATATATATATACGTACATGTATATACATATATATATACACACATATATATACATATACTAATGCTGGTGTCGCCACAATGATTCATCCCCGAACTATTTACTTATATTTGATTCACACTGGAATTTTGATTTATTTGTGTATCACATGTTTAACAGTACATATAAACTAACTTCCAGTAAAGAACTTACTGCCATTGTGTTCTGTTCCGTTGGGATTCATTTCTGTGGTCCCTCACAGTCTTTTAGTAAGTTTGATTTGTGTCCTCATTATAGTCAAACTTCATTCATTGTAATATTTATTGCAGCCTTCAGGAAATTATAATTTGTTAAGACTTTTCCTTTGCAAGTTGTGCAAATTATTCCTGGCAAGTAAACTTCACCTGCTCCAGGGGCAGGACAATACACATGTATATACATTTATATAGATATATACATATGTATATACATACATGCATATATATACATATATACACATATATTCACACATACAAATACATATATATATACATACATATACAAACATACACACACATATATATACATACTTGTCACATATACCCAGTGTTGACGGGACAATATCAACATGAAAAATTAATAGAAGCTACTCAAATTTTAGCCTGGTTAGTTTTTTAATTAGCTTTTGGTAGCCAAAACAACTTTCTGTGGGTGTGGCTAATATAAAACCACACCTATTACCACACACACATGTAGTTCATAATGCTCACCCAGTTACTTGGACTCATATGACCAAACTCAGCCTGATTAGTCCATAAATGAGTTTTTGATAGGCATAATGTTGATCTATGGGTGTGGCAATGACTAAGCCACACTCATCAATACACGCACATGTGATTAGTAAAGCTCGCCCAGTTGCTTGGATCATTTGATCATTTGATTAGCTTTTAATAGCCAAACAACTTCTAGTTGGTGTGGCTAAGGCCAACCACAAACATCTGGTTAATAATGCTTTCCTGGTACTTGAAGACTTCACAGTCTGTCAATCCAAGGGTTCACTTGGTAAAAGTACCATTTTTGGCCTTTTTTTGGGCTTGACAAGAATTCGTCTGGTAAAAGTACCATTTTTTGCCATTTTTTTGGGCTTGACATAAAAACTGAAGTGAGTATTATCACATACATTACCTAAAACATTCCCCGGGTTCTATTAATTCCAAGTATATATGAGTTCATGGGTCTAACTCCCTAGGTTCAAGTTTTTCCATTGAAGTATCATTTTAGGCATTTTTAGCCTCACAAGGGGAAAGGAAAAGGTATGGCCAGGCGAGACCCATCCTATGTTACTATCGGAGTAAAGTCATGTATGCATACCAAGTTTTAGATATGAAACTCCAAGGGTTTTTCTGGCCAAATACTATATTTGGCTATTTCTTAATACAATGGTTACTATTTTCTGAAATTTTTTGCTCATACTTTAAATTTGTTCAAAATCTATCATCATGCCAAGTTTCAGAGAAATCCACCCAGATGTTTGGCCAGAATGATGATACAAGCACAACAGACAGACAGACAGACAGACAGACAGACAGACAGACAGACAGACAGACAGACAGACAGACAGACAGACAGACAGACATCTCCTTTTATACATATAGAAGATATATATATATATATATATATATATATATATATATATATATATATATATATATTTTTAATTTTGAAAATTTATATACAACCAAAATCCAAAGCCAGCAACTGTGAGACATCTCAAATCTCCACTGGAAATTGAGACAATTGCTGTTTAAAAAATAATGGTAATGAAAATGTAGCAAGCAAATCTTTCTAGTGCAGCAACACCTATCAACCACTTTCTCTTTGTTGAAGCTTCTTAGCCATTGCTAATTCTCACCTTTAGATTATTGTTTTTCAGGTTTTTTGTATGAAAATTTTGAATTCTTTGTTCCTCCACCAATGTTCACTTTCATAGTTTAATTAATTTCATTATCTATCCCAACTCCCAGTGATCATGTCTGCAAAATTTCATCAAAATATGTACAGCCATTAGAAGCCTTATTAAATATAAAAGCAAGATTATGGCTTTATTTGCATACAGAATTTGTCTCATTCATATACATGTATTAGCAATTTTCAAAATTTTAGAGATGATGGATGCTCCACCTGAAGTTAATTTTTTTTTGTACAATGGTATCAATTTATAAATAGCTCTTTATCTGTGTATATATAAATAACAGAATATCATTTCAGGCTTACTAATTGGCAGATGCATTGGAGCAGCAGTTTGGAACAGTTGTATTGAAAAGTTTTAAGGAAAAAGAGGTTGTTTTGTTGTTCTTGGCAAAACTTAAAGGACAAAGGAATTGATTTTGGAAGGGATTAATAATGTTTAAAAGTAAGTTAATTTTGTGTTCCGTTAGGGAATAATGTTCTAGGTTTACTGGGTTAAGCAGGTGGTTATGTGTTGGTTTTAAAATCAGAATAATTATTCTATGAGAATAAATGTTTACAGAACACAAATAAACATAGAGACATGGAAATGGAGCCCTGGGTTTGGCATATCAAATAAGGATTTATTTACTATAGACAAAAAAAGTGGATGGGTGGGGGAGGTGGGTAGAGATCAGACTCAGACTCTGAGGGAAGTAGAAGAAGCTTGATTGGAGGACTCAGCTTCCTCTGGCAACCTGCTTATGGCTAAAGCAAGAGTTGGCATCCTTTCTTACTTTCACATAACAATCAACAGATCCTCAAGTTAAAATGTAGGAAAGTTTGAGCCATTAGAAATGCTTATCAATTGATTGATTTATTAGAAGTTATGGGAAACAAAACAAAATTTAGTTGAACATTTTAACCTTGCAGGCAAACGTCCTCTATAGCTCATCAACCTTTTTCAATTCTATTCATCTCAACCAGAGAATTTTGTTACACCTAAATATAGGGAACGAAATTGAAAGGTAGGAAATTTTGAGCAATTGGAAATGGAGAGAAAAAGAGAGGGGAGGAGAGGGTGGGTGGCAAACAGACCACTTTAAGCTATCTAGTACTTGTTATTTAATATATTTACACACTATTTTGATAATTTTGTCCAGTCCAACTATCTTAGTCAAGCTCATGCAGGAGGAGGAGTTGAAGTGGATTTGAAAAGAAGCATCATACTTTGATTTCCCCATAAGTTCTCTGAAAAATTTTACTTGAAAGTTGAAATTCTGGAAGACAATTTTGGCTAAAGAAGGTTCAAAACAGCCCTGAAATAATAGGTGGGGCTTCGTCTCCACCAGCTGTAGCTTCAGCTAGAGCTAAAATTGGCCTATGATAATAAAATTGGGGAGGACAATAATTGTTAGAGTTAGAGTTGAGTGAATCAATAGCAGAAATTTGGATTTGGTAAATGCATTTCAGTTTTAATTGGTAAATTATACTTGGAGAAAAGAACGACCTAGTTGGAAACCTGTCAGAACCCCCTAGTATCAGGACTGAAGTATATGCCACAGAAGTCATCTTTTTCGATAAATCTTTGTCTTGACTGAAATGTATTCTTGAATTTGGTATGACTTGCACAACTGGGGTTGCTTCTGTATTTAGGGCTGGACTAACTGGCTTCCCTGGAGCATGGGAGGATGGTGAAGTGTGCTGTCCACCACAGCTTACTTGAGACTATCAAACAAAATATTGTTCAACCTTGTGCCAAGGTCAACTAACATCATCCTCTTAATCACTTGTTTTTAGTGTCCTAAGGCCAACAGAATCTAGATTTTCTTTTTAAATTTTAACATTGGCAAGTTATTTTGGTGGTCAATTTCTTTATGTAAGCCAAATTGCAAGTCTCAGGGTCCCAGGGTTTGTTGGTACATTAGCCACATGGGTAAGCAGATATGGTGAACTCACCAGCACAGGTGTGAAGAGTGAAGTGAGTCCAATAGCTAGTGGCAAAAACTAAACTAAAAGGGACTCAAAGTACATAAGCAGTTAGTGAAGGTAAATAAACAGCTATTAGGGAGTAGAGTTTCAGTGCATGGTGTATGGAAGGTAATGATGACTCAATGATAATGTTTTATATAGGTCTGACTTCTTGGAAAGTATTCGAGCATGTTCATTCTTTCATAGCACCACATATCCAACAAAAAAAATTGAACAGGTCAAAGACAATGCCTAAGCATGAGTTGCTTCTTGTTTTATGTATCTTCATTTAAATTTCATATTGAAGACATAGCATACCATTTTTGTATCGCAAAATCAACTGTAGCTGTTATTTTTTGTTTATGGGTTGAGGTAATAGCTGTACTTCTAACATTATTTATCGAGTTGTCACAAAAGAAAAGAAATAATCCTAGATAGCATACCTAAAATATTCAAGGAACATCAACTTTTAAGATGCATCATTCATTGCTCTGAATAATTTAATAAAGACTGCTTTCTTTTCAAACATGTGCAAGGACATATTCTAAATATTAAATAAAAACACTGCTAAATTTTGATAGGGATCATCCTACTGGAACCATATCATTTTTTTAAAATCATTATTATGGGTTGGTTAAGTGTATCATAAATATTTAACTCAGCAAAGTGCATTCCTAGAACTGCTTGAACCTGGAGATATCATAATGGCAAACAGGAGATTTAGCATTTCTGAAGATTTTCATTTGCATAGGATAAATCTAGAAATACTATTCTTCACTTGTGGACAGTCTCAACTAAGACAGAATGAAGTAGAATTTTCTCAAAGATTGATGTTGAAAGAGTCATCAATATTCTAAAAAATATGTATACCATATTACAAGGGACATTTGCTATTAGTATCATTGCCATAAGAATGATTCACAAATGTTAGCTAACATAGATAGTATATCAATATCATATACAGATTTAACTAATTATCTCCTTGCATTATACAATTTAAATTTTTTATGCTGATATGATAATTATACAATATAAACATTATTTAACCTAATATCAAAATTAAGATTCAGCTTTACATTTATCATTGCAGAATTAGTTTCCACATGGCTTTCGGGTTAGTTCAACATACTCAAGTGAAACCATACCTTGCTTCATTGTCACAATCATTTTCCTATGTTCTTCTCCTTGATACCAATGTTTTTGTATAAATTTATGGAACCAATTAAACTATCTGGTGCAGTTGGACATTGAACCTCATCACTTGTACTAGCTAAAGAGCTTCCTGGTTCTTTAGCAATATTTGAAGAGTCTTTTTTTTTTCAATATTTGAAGTAGTATTATATCCTGAAAGAGAAGGTCCATTGATGGCCAAATGGCATTAAAAAAAAAGGTGTGATCTCAGCAATTCATTAAAAATATATACTAAGAGGAGTCCAGCCTCTCTGTTGCAAATAGCAGGCTGGCCCTGGACCTGAATGCAATAATCACATTTAGGTGAGAAGCACAGATTTCCGTTAAAATCAGGTTGCTAACAAAATCTATTGTCTATCATATTTATTAGATTCTTGTCCCCCATGCTTAAAAGGACACTTGATCTCAATAAGACTATCTTGGCAACATCTGCAACTTACAAGATCATCTGGTAAAGCTCCAAGGTGAGGTAAATTTGCATGGACAAATAATACAACAGATTAAATGTAATATCCTTCACTATCTCTTTTTCTGTGTTTTATCTGGCATACTTAGCAAGTTAATCCTTCATAGCTTAGTTCCAATCTTAGAGCTGGAACTCTATTAGGGTCAAAACTTTATTCACTCATTACACATAATTAGAGACAAAGTAGTTTTAATACTAGCTCTTTAAGCAGCAGCTAAATTTAATGAAGTCATATGACAAGTTTTAGTATGTATACCAAAGCAAACCCTGATAAAACTTAGTAAATTCTTCAAATTATGCTGCTTCATCAGGAGTAATTTATAATTCAGAAAATATTTTAGCACTAACCAGACATATCTATATTGGTCATCTTAAGATACTTCATATCCTTATCAAAAGAACTTAAAGTTTTCTTACTAAATGAGGTCTATCACAGTGTCAATTATGAGTACTTAATTCAAGAATAATTATAATTTCTGATTCTAGACAAACTAAACTAAGCTAGTGGAAGAAATCCCTGTCTTCAGATTTTGTTGGAGGTAAAACCTTCCTTTATAAAATGAACACTTCAATAACTCTCTGCACCAATCTTTAGCCTACGGAAGTTCATCTGAGTAGTTGGAGCTTGTTGAATCTGTAAACATATGTACGCTTTAAATATAATTTATAATGGATACACTAAGTACAGCATACATTTTTACAGTACCATTCCAACTGCAAGCCTGTATAAATTGAAGCATACCCCAATCTGATAACACATTCCACTTTAAATAGTAGAGCAGATATAAGGGAACAGCCTTCAGCCATCCTATATATCAGGTATGTATTGTAAGTTATTTACAAAAAAAAACAACAACGAAAACCGAGATAATACAGAATAACTTACCCTGCAATACAAGTGCAATGAGCTGTAACAATGGTTCCAACCTATTCACACTTACCCATGCCTCATGTTCGTTATCTGTTGACAACTGGCTGGGGTCGACTAAAGCTTTTAGAGCACTAACATACCGAGCATGAATTCTTTCACTTGGTAAGTATGGATCATCCCCAGAAGAATACCAACTTTTCAAGTTTACATTCATACCTAGCCTTCACTTCAATGCCTGGAGATTTAAAGTAGTAGCTCATAATAGCTAGCACCAGGCTAACAGACACCAGGTTTTCCAACCAGGTGTGGATATAAATGAGCATGCTATCAACTAGCAGGGAATTGGATAAAACTGTGTAGTTATAGTATCTGGCAATAGCTCTGGCCATACTTCCACTTTCTCTCATCAATCAGCACTCTATTTCCCTAAGCTTGAGTTGCCACTTCAGTATACAGAAACAGCTTCACAATTGCTGTAACAAAAATAAAAATATAGGGGTATAGATAGCTTTTAAAAGGTGGTGTTAGGTGACTTAAACCTAGCTAGGGTGAGGAAGTTCATCTCGGTGCTAGCTGGGAATCAATAATTGCTTGCAACTACTTCCATAGTGCTCCATCTTTGTCACTCCTGAATAAGACCAATGTCAAGGTCTGAGATTACCCCCAGTCTGAGATTACCCCCTTTGCATCTACGCATGTATGAAAAAGCTTGGGTAAAATGAGACCATTTCTGCCATGGTCTCAGATTAACACCAGTCTGAGATTACCCCTTCACTACCTGCCAGAGTGAAAACCTGGAGTGAAATGAGGCAGTTTCTGCTTGATTCAGATTATTTGCAGTCTGAGATTACCCCCTGGGAGCGTACTACTACAAGAAAGCTGTTGGCAGGCATAGTAAAATAAACCATTTGGTCTGCAGTTTGTGTCAATAGATCTCTGGTATCAGTTTATATTATTACATTTGAATTTTTCATTTCCAGTGGTGCACTTAGTTGGCATTTAATCTTTTTAAATATTATTATTAATTATGTTATCCTTAAGGCTCACATTCCCTTTCACAATATGTAACTGTACCCTTTGCACTGGAAATTTGTAATAAATCTTAGTCTTTTTTCTTATGATCATTAAACCATAAATCACATATAGAAAAATGTGTCCAATAGTTTGGCAGGAAAATAGCACAAATGTATGGACAGACATGCGAAAACAAATTTTTATTGTCATTGGGGTTGGATGGGAAGGGGAACAAATATATTTGTCCATTCTATTCACAAATTACAAATCATCAATTTTAGAGTTTTTACAAATAAGTTTGGTTTTATCCATCACTTCTGTCAGGAACTTCTTTTATATGGATTTGTTACTTCCAACATAATATAACTCTCCCCCCAAAGTTACATTTGTGAGTTTAGTCCATATGTACTCCCTTTCGGACAGCATATAAAATAACTGAAATAATTTACTTTGTGCATCCCAAGTATATGTTCTGGAGTTGTTTTTGATGTTCCTTCTGTCCTTCTTGTCAAGTCCTTCAGGGATACTTACCAGTAGAAAGATACTGGATCAGTTGCAGAGATTTAATTTTGTGCAAGATAAATCTTTCCACCCTGGCAGATTGGGTGTCCTTCTGGTGATTCAATCATTACCACAGGTGGTTAAGCCAAAAGCTACCAAAAGAGATGCAAATAATACAATTCTGTTATGATATCGTAAGTAGAACGCGTATCACTGCAGAGAAGGACCAGCTGGACAAATTCAGACTGGTGCAGTTCATTGGCTTAGGGACATGGCTACACGCATGCGCATTGAGCGAGGGGGTGATCTCAGACTGGGGCTAATGTGACACTGTGACACCGGCATTCCAACCAACTTAGTAAATTTTAATTGTTCTGCCCATGCGCACTTTTACCAACGTTTAAGGGTTAATTTAAGGTACTGATGGAGTACCCGATATTCACCAGGTAAAATTGATGAGCTGTGGTGCAGCGAAATATTACCTTCACTACCCTTTCTCAACTCTCTCCAGAGGCTACAAAATGAGGTTCCTGCTGCTACTTTCTCAGTTAACATGTTGGGAGTGTGTATACATGCAAGCAGGTATGTTAAATATTGAACTGTTCCAATATATTAGCTACAGGGAAGCCTGTTCAAATAATTTATAGAAAATTTAATGAATAGAATATAGCATACCATTTACAATCCCACTATGATTAGTTTGTAAGTGTCTATCTGTTCATAAGTTGTACTACTTCTCCCAAATAAAAATTTCAATCATCAAAACAATTTTACAGTCTATTTGGGAAACTACTGGGAGTGCATAGGTTAAATTGTGGTAAGCTTAGTAAGATAAAAAAAAGAAAGAAAAGAATTTAGACCCTGTGAACTCCTATGGATCTCGGAGGATAAAACTATTGAGAGCAGACACATGACAACAAAAGAAGCTGTATTTTATGGATGCATCAGGAACATGGAACAGAAAAAACAAAGTATATTTGTAACACAGTTGTGATATTCATTAACTTACTAATATGAACATTTCGTTGCTCCAATAGGCTCTATACTCAGACCATTAGATTTGGTGAGGATGTAGTATATATATTCATTTATTTTTCACCCGAGAACTTTATGTTGTGAATCCTATAGTTTTCTAGTTATTATTTTGAAATTCCCTCTGAAAACAAGTGCTGAAGTTCCAGGTTCAAATCCTAGTAATGGTTGAGTTTCTCTCCCATCCCCCCCCCCCCCTCACCACCCACCCCACCCCCAATGAATAAATTAAACATTAAATCATGAGTGAGAGGGGGGTTTGGCTAGTTAATTTTATTTCTATTAAAATGTTAATTATTTAATTTATTTATTTTTTCTCCATTTCTCTCTCTCTCTCTAATTATATATCTATTTATTTATTTACTAGTCTTAATAATGTTGTCATTGTTTTGTTTTGAGTATTTGTGATATTAAGGGGAAAATTATCACAGACCGTTAAGCAAAATAATCTCCTTTATGATGAAACAATAACCATATTATTAATTTTGCAATGTGTCAAGGAAAAGACTTCAGTTCAATTCGTAAATTTTAAATTGGAAGGATGTTAGGGAGATTAATGAGAGTGTATATAATGTAAAGAATATAAAGTTTATTTTGTTAGTTTTTATATTTTTAAAAAAATTAAAAATAAATAATGGAGGATGAATGTAATTGGTAAATAGTCAGAGGCAAATGGCTTATCCAAGGTGTCAAAGAACATTCCTACAAAATTATTGGCAAATGTTGTAATTTTTTTAAATTTTTTTATTATAAGAATTTGCAACACCTCAAGGGTTAAAATAAATATAGACTCCTCCAGTAATGAAGGAATGAGAAAGTCGGTACACTTGTTTTTGGGAAGGTAAAGACAGATGAAATATTAAATAGAGTAAGGTTCTGTCTGTGGGAACTTCTTTATACTATGACTTCCTACAACAAAGGCAATAAACAATTCATATATGAACAACATGACATTATTGTATAATGTGGAGGAAATTATGCCTCTTATACCAATCCTCATTTTAAGTAGACTCACCATTTAGTTGATCCTTGAGATTAAACAAATAATAAATGTCAACACTCTACTATGTGGGTGTAACTTTTGTTAGGCTTAATTATGTGATGTTGACTGAGTGTGTTATCACAGTCTCAATCATAAACTGTAGAGATCATTTCACATCTATATGAAAAAAGAAAACTTTTATTGTGTATATGTAAGCAGATTCCCTCCATTTACTGTTGTGGGACTCAGGAATTTGGGATAATTTAGTCTTTCGAATTTGTTTACAGATTAATTATCTGCAAATTTTCAATTGTAATGTTGTTGGAAATAATTTAGTTGTCTTAAACTGAAAATTGATATAGAAGTGCAAAATCTTTTGGTGATACACAAAAATTTTGTAATGGACAAACATCAAGTTTGCTATGCAAACCAGATATGCTTGGAATAAATAACAAGGCTGATATCCATCAATAAATGTATGTGATGAACATTTAACCAGAAAACTTCTATAGGTTAGTACTGATTATAATTGCAGCAATGAAAATGCACAATTAATTCTTTTTTTGATTGTAGATTTATTTACAATCACTCTTAACAATTATTATTTGATTTAAATTCACATTTTTTAAGTCAAATTGTTTATAATCAATTCTAGATTGTGCAATCTGATTCAAACTTAGAATTTATTTTCTTCCATTTTTAGCAGCCTGACAATATCATTTCATTTGAATGTATATTTAGTTCAGCTTCTGATACTCTATGGTGCAAAGTACAAATCTATTTTCTGTGTGCTCAAGACGTGAATTTGTTAGTTTAAATCAGCTCTGATCTGGCTGGTGATTGCGCTAGAATGCATACACTAAAAGAATAATAAAAGCAGAGAATAAAAGAGGAAGATGTAAAAAATGTTCCTTGAAACTTTCTGACAAAAAGGAGATAGAATTCATCATTCTAATTTTTCTCAATAAAAAGCCAACATTTAGCTAATAATTTCAAGCTTATTTTCTAGAATTGGTTAGATAGATAACTACACATGAAATATTTGATTTTATATAGGCTCATTCATTCTAACAATAGCTACGGAAACTTAAAATAATGAATTTGAGATGGCACCTGATGAACAGGACAGGCTGCTCTTCATGAAGTATGACTACTTGGAAGATAAATTTTTCATGTTTAACTCAAAGAGAGGAAAAAATGCATCATAGAAAACATGAGCTTCAAGTGTCTTATGTGCCAAAATAATAACCTCTTAGTTTTCTCAATCTGAGCTCTTTTAATTCTGAATCATCATGTCAAACTCAAAATCGCTCCCAACCAATTCCAAAAGTCTAACTATTAAGACATAAATGACCACACAGTCTTACAAATCATGTTTCTGCTGTAACCAAGCAGTCAAAGATTGGTAACTTTATTTTAGGACAAGGTGTGGCAATCCCCACACTATAAGACTTAAATAAGAAGACCATCTAGTTCATCATTTTGGAAGGCCAGCTATTCTTATTTGTTGAATCTGAAACATTCATGGATTTTACACTGGAAGGGTAACCAGGAAAAAAAAATGATGTCAAGCAACACATCAATGTCAAGATTTGAGTTCTCTTTGGTGAAATGTTCAAGGAGGTTGAGAGAGTGATTATGGCTGCTAGGTATGGCTGCTAAGTATGTCTGCGTGATTGCGACATGTGTTTATCTGCATAAACAAAGCAAATTCTTTGTTCTCTCTACTGCAAGCATGGAATGACCCTTTATTGTTGGTGTATGGTTGCATAATTGTGACATGTGTTCACCTTTAACTACAAAGAAATACTGTGCCTCTAGTGCAAGCATGAAATGCTCCTTTTCTGTTGGTGGATGGTTGTTCAGAAAATAATAGGCATGAGATGAGACCAATACTTTGAGATACAGGTTCTTACTGAAGTCGAATTAAGTTCAAAATACAACCCCTCCCCCCTCACCCTGCCTGAATAATCATGGTGTTAGTCAAAGGATTAATATATTGCATAATTGATTGAATTATGTTAATTTTGATTTCAAATCAATTTGGTTAGTAATTTTTATAAGAATTGCAATCAAGTATAAGGTTGTATTTTGATTTTGATTTGCAATCAAATTGTTCATGATATTGCACTTGCCTGCTGACTTCCATGGCCAACTTCATGTCACATGCTCTGGAGTGGAATGTCAACATTCATTATTTTTCTAGGAGCATTCAGGAGCCCATTTATAAGCTACTTCAACTGAAATCAATGCTTTCTTATAGTTTTAAAAATGCAACAGCTACCCTAATGAATAAATTACATATATCAATGATATTTGAAGTACCTTCAATCATATTTTATTTTGAAATCAATTTTGACATCAAAATAAAATATGATTAAAGTCAACCTTTGAGTGCTTTTATTAAGAAGGAAAACTTTTGAGATAGAGCTATATATTGTGAAGTTTCCTGCTGTGTGGCTTGAGCTGATGATGTGAAACTAAGCTCTGTGAAACTAACCTCTAAAAAGTAGGAACAATTGATCCTATATTCAGTAAAATGTCTCTTTTAAGATCGCTGAAGTTTGTTATATTTTTTTACCTCAAACAGAGAAATGATGATCAACTTAAAAATCATATATCATGAACAAGTGGGTTCGGTGGTTTGGTATTGTTGATCACACTAAGAAATTATATTAGCTTTATGCAACCTTGTGGGTAATCAAATGTTAAAATTTCATCTCTGCATGATATTTTATATTCTTTAATGTCAATGGACATAGACTGACAGAAGTTTAAAAGACACAAAGAAGCTAAAATTACTCCAATTACACACAAATTATTTTACCATTCAAAACACATCAAAGTGCAAATGTACCTTCACAAGAGTAAAACACAAGTTTTATGGCCCCATTTCGATCTAGTTTATGTACACCTACTGGCTCTGCCACCACCTACATCAGTAATCACTGCCTATTCAACCTAACTACCTCTGAGGGCTGGCCCTATACCTGCAGCAACTCAAGAACATTCTTTAAGGTGCCTGACACTCTTATATTAGTCTAAATAATGTAATAAAATTATATTTGGGTAATGCCTGTGAATACTAAATTTTTCTATTGCCAAAACTGCTGACCTTACAATGTGAGGGGAGTTGTGATTATGAGCGCACATCACATTTATTATGCCACTACATATGAATCTCATTTTATTTCTTTTATTCTAAAATTTGATAAGATGTGTGAAATATTGTCTTTTCCTATATGAATGATTCTATATCATATCCAGTGGTTTTGACATCAAAACTTAGTTCTTTCATTATAGAGAGTTGACAGGGTATGTATAATGTTCCTTCAGTAGTAGCACACACTTTCTACTTCTAGGGATAAAAATCTAAAAATGTATTTGAAATATTGTTAGAAGTCAGATCAGGATGAGAAATTAAGATATGGCTAGAAATTGATAGAAGTTCAATAATTCAACATCAATCACAATATCAGAACTATGGCTATAAATTAACTAGGTTTAGGGCTATTTATCAGGATAGGGCTAGAAATCTAGACAAGGGTTAGCAGGAGTAGGCCTATACACCATGAATGGGTTAGTACATGATATGCAAATGGCATTCCTTTTCTGTGATGATGGTGAAATCACTTTGAAGGAGAGCAAGCAAAATAAGATTAGGCCAGGACTTCCCTGATTACATTTAATATAATTTTAGAGATATGGCTTGGGGGTTCTAGCAATTTGACACTGCACTGTAATTATAACAAACTTGCAGCATATACTCGACGTTGCGTTGCCCGGCCATTGCCAACATGAAATATTTTAGAAGCCACTCGATTTTCAGCCTTGTTGGTCATTTAAGCAGCTTTTAGCAGCCAAAACAACTTCCTATGTCTGTGGCTGATACCAAACCACAATCATTGACATGCCCATATGTAGTTAATAATGCTCACTTGGTTGCTTGCAGTCAATAGGCCAAATTTCAGCCTGATTGATTCATACTTGTTTCCAAAAGGTGTAGTAATGACCAAACCACACCTATTGACACAAGCACCTGTGATTAATAATGCTTATCCAGTTGCTTAAAAACCAAAAGCCTAATTTTAGTCTAGTTGATCCTTTAATTAACTTTCGATAGCTAAAAGAACTTCCTGTGGGTGTGGTTATTGTCAAACCATAACCATATGCAGTTAATAATGGTTAACCGGGTAGCAGAGACCACATGCCTAATTTTGGCCTGATTGTTTTTTGATTAATTTTTGTCAGCCCAAATAGCTTCCTGTGTGTGTGAATATAAAAAAAAACCAGAGTTATTACAATGTAAACATATATTTAATAATGCTAACTTGGGTTCTTGGTGACTACATGCAAAATTTTGACCTTCTTGGTTAAGTGTTTAGGTGTGATACTTAAACACACAGACAGAGAGACAGAGAGAGAGACAGACAGACAGAGAGACAGACAGACAGACAGACAGACAGACAGACAGACAGACAGACAGACAGACAGAGAGACAGACAGACAGACAGACAGATAAACAAATGGACAGACAGACAGACAGACAAACAGACAGTCAGACAGACAGACAGACAGACAGACAGACAGACAGACAGACAGACAGACAGACAGACAGACAGACAGACAGACAGACAGACAGACAGACAGACAGACAGACAGATGGACAGAGAGATAGACGGACAGACAGACTTCTCCTTTAGTATAAATAGAAAATAGTTGCGTATGGCATACACTGTATGTAAATAATATATGTCTTATTGTTTGCCTATGTACAATTTACCAGATGATATTTCTGAATATAAAGCAAGGCACTCAATGTGGAGTGTGTGGTATTAAACTGTATCCTTACTATGCTCTCCAGTGGGTTCTCCCTCCACCCCCACTAGTCTGACTGCAACTCCCCTGGCCACCTCCATTGAGTTCTCCTGGAGCCAGCCTGCTGGAGACCTGGTGGAGTCCTACACCCTAGATTACTCCTACACAATTAAAGGATGTGATTCTAGAGTGTTTGAAGATATCATTACAGAAATAAATGGCTCCAGCAGTAGCTACACTCTCTCTGGACTAGAGGAGAACAGTGACTTTGTTGTGAGCATTGCAGCTGTGAATGGTGCAGGAAGTAGTCCAGGGCCAGCAAGGATTTCAACCACCACACTTATGGCAGGTGGGGTGTGTAACAATGTTAGGTAGATGACTTGTGGTCATTATAGCATGCACACACTCACTCACTCACTACAGCTCCTTCTGGCATTGTTGCATCTCTAAGTGTCACTGCCACCTCCACCACCAGTGCCACTATAAAGTGGGGGCATGTTCCATGCAGGGACAGGAATGCTGAGGTCACACACTATACTGTGACCCATATCCCGGTCTCTGGAGGTAATGAGGTAGAGATTTTAATTTTTGGTGCTAGCTCAACTAATGAGCTCCTCATCACTGGCCTCATCCCAAGGACTGCCTACACTGTGCAAGTAAGAGCTGACCACATCAGGTTTTCTGTGGGATCATTCTTGTTTGGGACAATTCGTGCCACAGTGACTGCTACAACTTTAGTGCCTGATGGTAAGGTACCAGTTTAGTCTGTACCCTCTGTACAATACTTCAACTAATGACATGTCTCCTTCCTCTACAGCTCTTGGCTTCTACTTGAGTGGAGCTCTGTATCCTAACAACAGTGTAGTGGCCCTGACTGACATAGGGACTGATGACAGAGCCCTGTACTGCCTAACCAACCTCACGGAATGCTGCATAAACAGTAACACTACTGGTGATGGTCCCCTGGGTGATTGGAAGAGTCCAGATCAATCTGTAGTTTTTAATTCAAGTTCTGGAGCTGATCTATATAGAAGTAGAGGTCCCAGTGCAGTTCTTCTCCATCACAGGAACAATGCCATGGAGCTCACCGGAATTTTCACCTGTGAAGTTCCTGATGCTGGAGGTGTGGATAGATCTCTCTATGTCTTCATTCATGTTGGACCAGCTCCAGGTACACACTTGTAGGAATCTTATTACCAAATTTTATGTAGTGAGTGTGTGCACTGGCAGACAAATTGTGTTCTCTTTCACATAGCATACACATGCACACAGCATACACACACACATGCTCACACACATACTCACAGACAGATGGACGGACACACAGACAGACACAGAGACAGATAGGAATACAGGATCACAGACAGATAGACAGAGAGATAGGAACACAGACCGATAGATAGAGAGACAGACAGACAGACAGATAGACATACAGACAGGCAGGTCGACAACAGGAAGATGGACAGACAGACACACGCATGCACGTATGCACACACACACACATGCACACACGCATGCACACACACACACGCACGTATGCATTATATCAACCATGCAGTTTTGACTTCAGCTACACCATCTTTTCATTGGTTCTGACCCTTTGATACTGGTCCCACCCTCTTGAGGCCAGAGCCACCACCTGAATACCATCCATCTGATTTTAGATGCCAGTTATACATACACTTTTTGATGCTGGTTCAGCCCACTTGATTCCAATCCCAAGCCCCGCAACCAGGATCTTTGAAAGGGAAGTTCCTTTCTGGGGGGGGGGCGGGGGTGGGGGTAACCAAATTCTCATTAATTATTCATGAGATATCTAATATCTACCATTACTTTGTTGTCACTCACCCCTACTCTTAATCTTATTGCTAAATGAAAGCTAAGTTTAAATGCTATCAAATGATATAATTCATGACATGTTTAAATGTCCCACATTCTCAATATAGTTGAAAAATATGGCCATGCAAATGGCCAAATAGTCCTACATAATTTTATATATACATATATTGCATATAGAGTCACTATTTGAATCCCAGCTGATGTTCTTCATTAGAAGTGGATCATAGATTGAGGCAGATTATGGAGGACACAGACCTCCTTCAATATTTCCTACAAGAGTTCTATCCCAGTGCAAAGTCAACTCAGCATTAAACTGGACCCTTTGAGTAATCAGAGTGATGATATTTTTATTAATTGGAAAGATAAATATGTGAAAAACTCATGTGTTGGAAATGCTCTACAATGTAATATCTATACTATTAAGTACAAATGATCTGTCTATCTGACTGTGCATCCTCGGATTCATGCTTGAACGAGTGAAGTTAGACCACAAAACCATATTTATTTAGGATTACTGTCACCAGGGGGACATTATAAGTTATAAGCCTAAAAAATTGTACTCCTGCCAGAGAAAGGAATTGAGTTACAAGCCTAAAACTTCGGCATGCAGAAAATTTTGACTATGTAGGCCGTAAAACTGCCTGTAGGGCGGTTTATTTTTGGTAGTATTCATAAAATATCAACACATATGTAGAGTTATAATAAGTTCGGTTTGTTTAGTTTCAATACAATGTATTCTATGAGTTAATTAAAAGGATAGAATACTCAAAATACAGTGGTGTTAATTCTAATAATAGATGCAACAGATACAATGTGTGTTTGTTTAAGTTAGATTTTCTTTATGTTCTTTTTTTTTTTTAATACTGCCTCAGTAAAATGTGATGATTATACCAAGTGTTGCTGAGCCAGAAATAAATTTGTGATAATGATAGCTTTCTATAGCTTACAAATAGTGGAGAGTCAGTCAATTTGCAATGCAATTCACTCACAGGACATATTGGATGCTCCATCATACCCCTGTCCTCAAACATTTTCAACATCTTGACCAAATTTGTCACAGCCATTGAGGACACAAGTAGCAATAACCGAGCATGTAACTCAAGTTAATTTGGCATATTACAGCCAAAAAAATCCTCTCTGATGTCACTGTTTACAAACCGAATAGATTAGAGGGATGACTATCTACTATCTTATGTACATTGACCCACTTTTTAAAAGGAGTATTTACTAGAATTCCATACTTACTTCTATCTTTTACAAACTAACTACAGAAAATACAAAACCTATCATTCAATTAATACCTTATTATATACCAACCAAGAATATTTTATAGTCATTTCACCTGAAAGCAACATTTATTCAAATCGAGCCATGATTAGACTATTAATTTGCAGAAATCCCCCCAAAAACTCCTCTCTACAAACCCACTACCCCACCTTCAGCAACCCATGCAATATATATGCATAGAATCCACAGTTGTTTAAATCTGCAGACAATTTTGAGGTTAAACTCTAATATTTTGTACAGAGACCAGAGTCCATGTTCAGTCAACTATACTTTATTTGGACATAATATTTAGGACATTGCCCATCCTAATTTAGGACACTGCCCATTGCCTGTGTCCACCGATATGGATATTGGACTTGGTCACTTAACATTGTCCAACAATGGTTTGCTCATTCTCGCATGATTTTCTAAATTCTGGCTTCTGCAAACTGGCATTTGGATACCAATTTAAAGCACTGTGCTCTGTCGTAGTTTTCGCATCTTGGAACCAATTTGGAGCAATGTGTTTATGATTTGAATTTTGCAGCATTGGAAACCAATTTAATGCAGTGTGCATGTTGATCATTCATATTTTACTGCTGTGAATTAGGTGTGCATTTTTTTTTACTTTAAAAAAAGTTACTTTATCACAAAGGGGCATGATTTGATGCGCTAAATTTAAAATTTCTCAACTCTTCACAAATTTAGGCTCCTACTTCGATACAATATACTCCTTAGTGAAAGGAAATGTTTCAGATGAAAGAAAATGTTTTAAAAATTGAAAAATTTGAACTTCAGCCAAAGAATTTATTGCACTAATTACTTCAGTAGTGGTCATATTAGGCATAATGAAAAAATAGCATCCTAACTTTCTTTGAGCTAAACTGTCAGGGCCACCATTACCATCTAGATGGTCCAAACTTGCACAACTAGCTACTCATCCCAAGCTAAGATTTTCATAACCACCATCAATAGTACTAATTACAGGTATATATCTCACATTAGGAACACCATCACTAATAACAATAGAAATTGGCAGTGGACAACGTGCCTAAAGGTACTTTGGAAATCATTACTTCTGGAAGTTGTCTTCTTCTTCCAGCAAGCCTTGCTCAAATATTAAATTTAACTAGATATCCCAATATTAGGATCACCATTGCTACCATCTACATCATGATGATTTAAACCTCCATCACCAGCAGAAGGTCCCAACCTAAGATTATCACTGATACAAATGCCATCAAAATTACTGAACATAGCTACATGGCTCACATCAGCAACACCATAACCACTAATGATAGACATTCGAAGTAAACACTGCAGCTTGATGAAGTACCTGAGAAAACCACCACTTCTAGTAGCAGCCATTTTGTTCCCAGCAAGCCTAGCTTCCATGTAATACACTAAGGAGTTGAGAGATCCACCGAAAGGGTTGGAGGCGCTAACCCACAGTTATGGAGTGACACACAGTTATGGAGTGACACACTACAGCAAAAGAATGTCACATAGTAGAGTTCAAAATAATCTGATACACTTCAAAACTGAACGGGGGTGGACCAGTACTAACTCTTGGTGATAAGCGCATGGGTACTGGGTACTGGAGGCGGGAAATATTACTATTTGTTTTTTTTGTTTTTTTTTATCCCAAAAGTGGGACGCTATATAGTTAGTCTTTGTTCTGCTGAGTGCATCTTGTGTTGATATCACTGTTGGAGGACAGGCAACATGATTCTTTTACTTAATATTATATGAATGAAATAATATAATCATTTTGTTTATGCAATAATTTTTACACCACCTTTTAGTGGCACAGTTCAATTTTATATGCAGTGTATTTGATATGCTTTATTAGAAATAGTGTGTATGGTTTAAAGTAAAGTGTAAAGACAGTTTTTGTTAATGCATTCTTAACTGTGTATAATTTGCATTTTATATGCAATAGATAATTTATATAACCTGGGTGCATGTGTGATATTTTAATATGTAGGATATTTTTAAAAGCTATGTGTAGTAGTACAAGTAGTGTTTTTTTTTAGACATGTATTTATATTGTTCTCATCCCATCATGCACAGATCTTTCCATCACTGATCTTTCCTACAATCCAATATCACTCAATCTCACTTGCACTTCCACTGGAGGACCTATTGACTCAGTCACATGGTCAAAGGATGGACAGGAGATCAGTGGCAGCAGTTCTGAGTTCCATCAGAGTCAGCACATCACAGATAGAATGACTGCTACTTACCAGCACACCCTGTCCAGTGACAATAGCACCAATTTTCTGGGCAAATTCTCCTGTTTAATCAGAGATGAAAATGGAGGGACTGCAACCAAGACACTGGCACTAAATGGTGTGTGTGTAGATGTTGAGGAGATGTTGCAGGAATATCCTGTCCCAGATATAATAGGGTATGGAACAGTGGTCTGAAAATAGATTAGCATACATTACAGCAATTGAAACTGTTCATTAGCGAGCTTATATATTGGTTGTCCTATGTAATATTACACCATTTCTAGCCAGTACAATATGATGTATAGCAATCACTCACATTTTAATGGCCTATTAGAGTGTGCTTGTAGAGTGCAGCTGTTTGTATATTTGGACAGGAACATTTAAAATTAATAATACACTGTGTGCATACATACATAGAGATATATATACAGCTATGTGTTTATCAATTCTAGTTGTTGTTTTTTTCAGTGTTCATGTTTACCTCAAATTTATTTTTAACTGTATTATGAAGGAATTTTGAGACACCCTGTCAGGGAATGAGCTGAGAAGTCTAAAGGACAAGACAAGAGAAAGAGGAACATATTATTGCATTATTACCTGCATTATGATTCGTTTACTGTTAAACACATATGTGGTTTGTGTTAGTTAATAAATGGATTGTGTTTTGTGTTGTTCAATTATGTATGTTGTGTGTGCCAAAAGGCGGGAAGAAGCTGATTGGCTGAACAGAACACAGACAGCTAGAGTACCAGATTTGAGTAATTGTAAACTGTGATTTTGGAGAGTCTTCTTGGAAAGCTAAGATTTGTTCTTGCTATTTTGAGGGTGCTGTGCATTGAGTGTGTGTGAGAGAAAGACTTTCTCTCCAATTATTGCTACATTATTAGTATAGTTGTTGTAGTTGTTTGGGGTTACCCAAGTCTGGTTGAGTTTAGTTGTGGGCTCCGGTTGTCTGGTGAAACCCATCTTAGACGGGTTTGTGACATTTGGTGGCATCGGTGGGATTGACTACGAGCTGGTGTGCCGTAGGAATCCAGAGGGAAGTGAATGGCAACTAGAGCTGGTACAATATATAAACAGCATGAGGTGACGCAGACAACCAATACCACAAAGCAGGAGGAAATGGCAATGGGAGGAAGCAGTGGTCCTGGATGGGAACAGCTAATGGCATTTATGCAGCAACAGGCAGAGGAAAGGAGAGAAGAACTAATATCAATAGTGAGTGCAGGGATACCTAAGGGGGTTTCAACAGCAGTGCCCAAGCTACAAAAGCTTGACCAAAATGATGACATTGAGGCCTATCTATTTACATTTGAAAGGGCCATGGCAGCTAGTGAGATTCCTGAAGGTCGTTGGCCTTACATCCTAGCACCACTGTTGACTGGCAAAGCTCAGCAAGCTTATTCCTCACTTTCAGACTTACTTAGCTGATGATTACAGTGAGGTAAAATCAGCTATTCTCAAACGCTACGGGGTGAACATTGAGGCATATAGGCAGAGATTCCGTGCAGCAGCTAGAGGGAAGGATGAGACTAACTTTGATCTTGTGATGAGGTTAGGGGACTTAGCTGGCAAGTGGCTTGTGAAGTGTGAGACAATGGAAGAGATCAAAGAGTTGATAGTGGTGGAACAGTTCTTGGAAACCTTGCCACAACACCTCAGGATATGGCTGAAGGAGAAAAAGCCAAAGTCAGCAGTGGAAGCTGGCACATTGGCAGATGAGTATGTGGAGGCTCGCAATGGTACATACAGTGGGAAAAGTCATGGATTCGGTAGTTTAGGAGGGACGACCAGTGGAAGGAATGCAGGTGAAGGTGTCACCAGGAAATGTTTTAAGTGTGGGGAAGCCGGGCATTTAAGGGACAGGTGTCCAAAGATGCAGGAGAAGGTTACTCCAGTGAAGCTTAAGATGGAGCAAACAGCTAAGAGCATGAGGTGTTATAGCTGTGGACAGCCAGGACATTTTGCATCAAGATGCCCAGCAAAGCCATTGTTGTATTGTGGAGGCAATATTGGACATGGGCTCTGTCGTAAGGGAAAGGTTGCAGGTGTGGCTGTGAAATAGGTCTTCCTAAATACGGGGTGTGGACAGACACTTGTGCGGAAGGATCTTGTCCTGAAAGGAGGGATAATGGAGGAGACAGTTGAACTCAAGTGTGTGCATGGGGATATGAGGAAGTATCCAGTGGCACTAATAGATTTGGAGGTCTCAGGAAGGAAGCTCACGGTACGAGCTGGAGTGTCAGATCATCTACCAGTTGCAGTTCTGTTGGGAACTGATGTGCCAGAGTTGGCAGAGCTGCTGGGCATCAATGAAGCTGGTGAAGAGGGGTATCTGGTCATGACTAGAGCACAAAGTCGACAGAGTAGGCAGGATGCTGAAACATGTAATGAGACTAGTGGTATGGAAGAGAAGGTGGAGAGTCAGAGTGGATCCAATGCAGAGGACAAAACCAAGGCCAATGTGGTGGAGCAGGCTGTGATATCGGTGGGAGAAACTCAGGATGAGTTGGTAGACACGTGGGAGCTGGATCAGGCTCTACCTAACTTTTCTGAGGAAATGTTTGAGGGGGGCAGAGAGCGAACCAAGCTAACCAAATCTCAGAAAAGGAGGAATGCATGGGCCAGAAGTGAAGCTGAACTGGAACATGATTTGGAACTGTCTGCAATGGAGCTGGGACAGGAGCAGCTTACAGATTCAACCTTGGAGGAGGTTAGGAAGGGTGCAAAGGATCAGGAAGTGGCTAAGGAGGGAGAATATTTTTGGAATAGTGGACTGTTATACCGCAAGGGTGGAGTAGTTATGGAAGAGGGAAAGGCAAGAGAGCAATTGGTATTACCCAAGTTGTGTAGAGCTATGGTGTTACGGGTAGCTCATACCATACCATTAGCTGGGCATTTGGGAAGGAATAAGACAGCACAAAGGATTAGGCAGAGGTTTTTTTGGCCTAATGTTACCAAAGATGTGGCAGAGTACTGTCGATCCTGTGCCCAATGTCAAAAAAATAATACCAGGAAAGTTTGCCCAGTGCCATTAATCACCTTACCAGTTATTGATGTTCCATTTGAGAGGATTGCAATGGATATTGTGGGACCTCTACCCAGGAGTCGTGCTGGGCACAGGTTCATATTAGTTATCTGTGATTATGCCACCCGGTACCCTGAGGCCATTCCATTGAGATCCGTTGAAGCAAGGCATGTGGCGGAAGCTTTAGTGGGTTTCTTCTCTAGGGTAGGGATACCTAGGGAAGTTTTGACAGACCAAGGTACCAACTTCATGAGTCGGTTGATTGGTGAAGTGTACAGAATGCTTGGGGTGAAGATTATCTGAACAAGTCCTTACCATCCACAGACTGATGGATTGGTAGAACGTTTCAATCAGACCCTCAAGGCGATGCTGAGACGGACCACGGAAGAAGGAAAGGACTGGCACAGTCTATTGCCATACGTCTTGTTTGCCTATCGGGAAGTACCCCAGGCGAGCACTGGGTTCTCACCCTTTGAGCTCGTGTATGGCAGACAAGTGAGGGGCCCGCTGGATGTCATCCGTGAAACATGGGAAGGTGAGAGATCGAGTGGGGAGAATGTTATAACCTATGTGTTGACTATGAGAGAAAGGTTGGAGGCCATGGTAGGTCTAGTTGGGGAAAACATGAAGAAAGCAAATGACAATCAAAAGAAGTGGTATGATCAGCATGCGAGGGAGCGGGAATTAGAAGTAGGTAGCAAGGTGTTGGTACTTCTGCCAACATCAACGAGCAAGTTAAAAGCTCAATGGCAGGGACCTTATAGTGTGGTTGCACGAAAGGGAAGAGTGAATTATGAAGTTGATGTAGGGGAAGGAAGGAAATGTCTAAAGATATACCATATTAATATGCTTCGGCTGTGGGTGGAGCCAGTGGCACAAAACCTTTGGGTTGAGGAGGAAGAAGAGGCTGAAACAGAAATCTCAACTTGGGAGAGAGATGAGAAAGACGAGAATCCATGTTTGGGGGAAGAGTTAAGTGTGAAGCAGATGAAGGAAGTAAAGGAGGTGCTGAGAAGACATGTGTAAGTCATGAGTGGGATACCCGGAAAAACAGAGTTGGTACAACACAATGTGGATGTGGGAGGAGCCAAGCCCATTCGGCTTGCACCTTACCGGGTTCCCCAGTGTCAAAGGGTGTGGTTAAAGGAGGAACTGGGTAGGATGTTGGAAGATGGTGTTATTGTGGAGTCTAATAGTAGTTGGGGAGCACCAATTGTCCTTGTTAAGAAGAAGAATGGAACGACAAGGTTGTGTGTGGACTTCCGAAGGTTGAACTCTCTTACTGCACTAGATGCCTACCCTATGCCTCGCATTGAAGAACTCATAGATAAGTTGGGCGGAGCCACTTACCTAACAACACTGGACTTAGCACGGGGATACTGGCAGGTACCCATGGCAGAGAATGCTAAGGAGAAGACAGCCTTTGTCATGCCTCATGGTCTATTTCAGTTTGAGGTCATGCCCTTTGGGTTAAATGGAGCCCCAGCCACATTCCAACGAAATTATGGACAGAGTTATCAAGGGGATGGAGGAGTATGTTGCGGTATATCTGGATGATATAGTTGTGTTTAGTGCTACATGGGAAGACCACCTAATCCAGGTAGAGAATGTGTTGAAGAGGTTGGAGAAAACTAACCTTACAACCAAACCATCCAAGTGCCAGGTGGGCATGAGGTCGTGCACGTATCTGGGACACATAGTAGGAGGTGGCATGGTGAGGCCAGAGGAGTCAAAAGTGGAGGCCATAAGACAGTTTAGTAGGCCACTGACGAAGAAGGAACTTAGAATATTCCTAGGGTTAAGTGGCTACTACAGGAAATTTATACCGAGCTATTCTGCTGTGGCAGCCCCTTTAACGGATCTTACGAGAAAGAGTAGATCTAACAAGGTAATGTGGAGTGACCAGTGTGAGGTGGCATTCAGGACTTTGAAAGAGGCAATGTGCAGTGAGCCAGTCCTGAGAAGCCCAGACTACACCCGAGAGTTTGTCCTGCAAACGGATGCTTCAGACAGGGGAATGGGAACTGTGCTGGGGCAGGTTGATAAAGAGGGGGAAGAGCACCCAGTTTCATACTTCAGTAAAAAGTTCCTGCCGAGAGAGGAGAAATATAGTGCTATTGAAAAGGAATGCTTAGCTGTCAAATTAGGAGTACAGGCATTCAGGACGCATTTGTTGGGTCGGGAGTTTGTTGTGGTCACTGATCATCGAGCTTTGGAGTGGTTAGAACGCATGAGGAAAGACAACTCTAGGCTAACTCGGTGGAGTTTGAGTTTGCAGCCATTTCGTTTCAAGATCCGGTACAGGCAAGGAAAGCTCAATGGGAATGCAGATGCATTGTCAAGACTGGGGGTGAATGGGCCGGTGGTGGTGAACAGACCAGCAGTGGTAAACGGATCAGATACAGTGAGTGGAATGGAGACAGTGAGCGAATCGGAGATGGTGTATGACGCGAAGACTATGTCATCGCAGGAGAGGGGGAAGGTGATGTCAGGGAATGAGCTGAGAAGTCTAAAAGACAAGACAAGAGAAAGAGGAACATATTATTGCATTATTACCTGTATTATGATTCGTTTACTGTTAAACACATATGTGGTTTGTGTTAGTTAATAAATGGATTGTGTTTTGTGTTGTTCAATTATGTATGTTGTGTGTGCCAAAAGGCGGGAAGAAGCTGATTGGCTGAACAGAACACATAGACAGCTAGAGTACCAGATTTGAGTAATTGTAAACTGTGATTTTGGAGAGTCTTCTTGGAAAGCTAAGATTTGTTCTTGCTATTTTGAGGGTGCTGTGCATTGAGTGTGTGTGAGAGAAAAGACTTTCTCTCCAATTATTGCTACATTATTAGTATAGTTGTTGTAGTTGTTTGGGGTTACCCAAGTCTGGTTGAGTTTAGTTGTGGGCTCCGGTTGTCTGGTGAAACCCATCTTAGACGGGTTTGTGACACACCCAATTAGAACAAACCCACTTCTTCTATAGCTTTTTGGCCTTTAGCTCAAGCTTTTTGAAGTAGTGTAAGCTTTCCTATTTAGCTAGAGAATGAACCTCTCCTATTGTTGCCAACATCCCATGTTATTTTTTATGTTTATATGTTAAGTTTATTTAGCATGTACAATAGATGCACAGAAGTGAGTGCTTCATTAAAAAAATGACACAATAAGTTCATCATTGAGTTGGGTGTCCACGAGTAACCTGTCACTTGCTATTGGACATCATATCTCTCTTATCTGCAGTTCGAGTGACAGAGGTCCATTAATTTGTGTCTATAAATGAAGATGTGTTTATCTGGAGCTCAGCTGAAGCCTGTATGATGTCACTAGTGGCATATATTTTAAATTTTTGTTTATTACAACACTTACTAACATACACCATGAGGTGCTGAAATAAAAGCAAACATCGAATGGAATGGAAGAATAAAAAATCTATTTCTGTTAAAGATGCTGTGAGGAAGAAAGAACTGACCATGCATAAAGCTGAAGCAAAGTTCAATAACCCTTGAGTGACTTTTAATACAGGAGTTAAAGGTCATGATAGATTAGTTCAAACACTGGGATACCTACAGAACTCTTTGCAGAAGAATACAATGCCCTGGAATCTTACTGTTTCCATATGGCAGATTGAGGCTATCCCTTGACCAGATCAATGGTTAAGGCCAATCTATGGCTTGGCTATAGCTAACTGGGCAGGAATAGAGCACTCTTTTAAGGGAGTGTTTTGACCTGGACAACATTGGTGGAATAATTTTAACAAGAGAGGTTCCACACTAAAGTTTGACGCTAATAATTTCTATAATATCTATTAAAACATGTTTTATACCAGGCAGAAGAATCGTTTACAATACACAAGATAAAGTTAAAGTTGTAAGATTTACAAATTTTGCATTTCATATAGAAAAAGTACTTAGTCATAATCTCTGGGGTTCCTTACAGTAAAACACTTAGTTATAACCACTTCGTTGTAAAACAAAGTTTGGTGTTTCCATGCAGTAAATATTCACAAAATATCCATTCTTGACATAAATATGTGCATGTGTCCACCCCATCATCCTTAGCATTCCTGGATAGTAACCACAGTTAAAATCATTATCCTAAAGGTACTCTTCTACAAATTGTGATATTGGAGCATAATCATATTGTCGTCCACAACCCCAACATATTAAAGGTATAGTTCAGCTTCTCAGTATGACCTTGGATAAGAATAATCTTAGGAATATGTCTAACATAGATAAAATTTGGCATGAGCATAGTTATAGTTGCAACGTTAGTGCTCATTTTCTTAGAATTTTGCTAAAGATAACTTCAACAGACACAATTAGCATTTACTGTAATTTTAACCAATTTATTTGTCGGAAATGTATTCACCACACCCACTTCATCACCTGTCTTTCATGTCTCAATACCTGCACATTCCCATCCTGTGGTTTTGACATTGCCCTAGTTACTATACTTATCAAGTTTAGTTTGCAAGTTGAGATTATGGTCTCTATTATCAAGGGTTAGGGAGTACATTAGCTACATAGGTTGTTACATACATACAATTTTTTCAGGTTTAGTAAAGTAAAGTCTTATATCTTCTAAAGTTAGTGGCACGCCAAGTTCTCTAATTTGCCACTTTAGCACAAATTCATGTGTTTTTTGAAAATAGATTTTTACTTTTTATATATATATTTGTAAAAGGAATGATAAAAAAAAAAAAAAAAAAAAAAAAAAAAAAAAAAACAGCAAAAACATGTAGACAAAAATAGGAAGATAATATCAAGTGGTGGAGTTGTCCCAAATTCAGTTATTGGATTGCAGCTGGGGTAGTCTTCTCCTAAAGAAATTGATCTTTCTCTCTTTCCACACACACACACACACACACACACACACACACACACACCACACACACACACACCACACACACACACACACACACACACACACACACACACACACACACACACACACACACACACACACACACACACACACACACACACACACACACACACACACACACACACACACACACACACACACACACACACACACACACACTGAAAAATGTTACTTACTTGTTCTGAAAAACTCAGAATTGATATAAATGAGAATGTGTTAGAACTTTCTATGTAGGGATGGCAGGGCTGAGTTTATTGGATAAAAAAATAAATAAAAATCTTATATATCTATTATCTCTCACTGTAAGCTTTCACAAAACTATATTATGTAAAATAACTGAGAGGAACCCAATGGGCTGCAGTATAAGACTCAAGAATATCAAAAGCCCTAGAAAAAGTGAATTCAAAAATTGACTTTTGTTCTGGTTTGCATTTATTTTGAATAAAGTACAGACTTTCTTGTTTAGTTAATTGCAATGATTCCAATATCATCTTATGCA
>OZ017785.1:1983700-2123700 GCA_963969325.1 Lycopodina hypogea | reverse complement strand
ATAATCATTTACTATCTAAAATGACTTTCTTATTGTGTCTCTGAGAAAACTACAACTTTTGCCACATAAACATGTATTTATTGACACTAACCATGTTGCTTATATCCATATGCCAAACTTCAGCCTGATTGATTGATGCATAAATTAATTTTCAGTAGCCAAATTACTTCCTGTGGATATGGCTATGAAAAAAACTGCACCCATTGCCACTCCCATATATGATTAATAATGCTTACTCAGATATTTTGAGTCCATATGTCCAATTTCAGCATGCAGCCAAACAATTATTTTTTTTTTGCATCCAAAATGACTTCCTGTGGGTGTAGCCATACTCTAATCAAACCATTTCCATAGCCCACACATGCTTAATATCGCTTATTCAGTTACTCGGAAATCACATGCCCAATTTCAGCCTGATTGGTCTGATGAATAGCTTTTTATAGCAAAACAACATCCTATGCTGTGTGCCTAAGACCAAACCACACCCACATATATGTTTAATAGTACTTACCCTGTCACTTAGAAAGTGCATGACAAATTTTGTCCTGATTGGTCCTTTGATTATTTTTTGGCAGCTGAAACAAATTTCTGTGGATGTGGCTATTTAAAAACTACATCCTTTACCTCACCACATGTGTTTAATAATACTCACTTGAGTTCTTGGAGATCATATGCCAAATTTCGACCTTTTTTGTGAAGAGTATGGCCATTATGCTTATATACACATACATGCAAACGTTCATAGAAATATACTTACAAACCAAAACCATTTCTCTCCCTTTGTTGCAGTTCCAACTCCTGCCATTTCTACTGACATCAGTACGTCAGGAAGTCTAGTGGCAGGGTCAGAGTTTAACCTCACCTGCGTAGTGTCGGAGCTTATTCCTGGCCTCACTGACATGCCAGATGTCATGTGGGTGAGGGCAGCTGGTGATGTGGTGCCTGGGACTGTGAGTGTGACTAGAGCAGATGGGATGGCTGTGGCAGTGTTGACCTTTGACCCTGTTCGGACCTCATACTCTGGAGGATACACATGCACTGGTTCTCTAGCTTCACCCACTAAATTATCTCCTTTTGAGGTGTCCCAAAGGATGGAAATCATATTTAGAAGTAAGTTAGTGTTATTGATGCAGCCTTCCTTGAACTCATGCCATACAAACTTCATGCATATAGAATCTGTAGTTTATTTGTATAATCTCTACTGTAGTTATGGCTCTAAGTATAATTTAAAACACAAGCATTTTCTCATTTGAAAAAGGAATATTTTTCTTCCCATTATTCTTTAGCCTGTGGAGGCATCTCTATTGTTCTGATTATGTTGATATCATTTTATAGTTGACTGTTTGCTTGTAGTATGTATTGGTGTATTACACCCAGATAAGGAGTGAACAGTAGGAAGAGTAGGCATCAGCCCTCCCCCACCCCAACACCTCATCAATTTATCATGGGGGCTCTACGCTCATCCCCCCGATCACTGCCGTTTTTTTCAATGCTTTATATCACATGTATGAAGGATGTCCAAGATCAATTATTTTGTAAATCTATTGTTAGTATAGGAAATAGCATGCACTTTTAGTTACAGATGCACAAGTATCAATTCAGTCATATATATGGATTCACACTAATAATAAACTCATAGCTACACAGATTCCAGAAGTAAAACAAGTTTTCTACTTATGCAACAGCAATATGTATGTGTGTGTGTGTGTCTATATGTATGTGCATGCTCATGCATGCATGTGTGTGGCTGCCTGCATGCCTGCATGTGTGTGCATGTGTGAATGCATGCATGTATGTATGTATGAATGCTAGTGTATTTTTCTCTAGTGTGTATGTGTATATGTATGTATGTATATATAAACCAACATAATCGTATATGTGAGTTTGTATGTATGTATTCATGCCTGCATCACACACATCTGCATTAATACATTTGTATATGAGTATATATGCACATTTATATAAGAAATTGTTGGTCTCATTTATGCAGTCTCTAATAGACATCTCTGGCATGTGCAATTGGGCATGTGATATATATTTGCCCCTAGATCACATAATTCAGGAGAGATGTCCATCCCCCCTACTGGAGTAGATGATGAAGAAAAATATATATAATTCTCTGAAAACCTATGTCAAACAAATGTTTTACTTATGGTAATTTACATAGAGTTCACGTAATAAATATTATTTCACTATAAAAATATATATCTACCATGGGAAGGGTAATGAAGGCATGGTAGAATGAAGAAATAGATCAGCCTGTAAATCCATATAAAGTATTTCACTCACTGCCTACTAACCTGCTTTCAAGCGTGCATAAATTACCAAAATTAAACTCTTGAACTGCAGGTCTCTGTACCATTCCTCCCATTTTGTTCTTCTTTCAGCTTAGTTGTGCCACTATGAAGATCTTGGAATTTCTATTATCATCCAGTTAATAGGCCTGGAGATATCTAACTCGGTATTATTAGTCTAATTTTTTAGCATAAATAGTTAGAGAATAGATAAATCCATGACCCCATTTTATTGAAAAGTATTCGAAGGGTACATTGTGATATATCCATGTATTCGAAATAATCGATAGAAAGCCATACGAAATAATTTAATTAATGAAAATAATGTAAATTGAATCTGCTGTGTGTGTGCAGCATAGCTAGATAAGTCCACAGAGCTAAAGAAGTGGTGAAGGTCTGCAACAAATTCAAGTTTAAGCCTTTCTTTGTTCAAGGTGACACTGTTCCTTTAGTAGAATAAGAGCTAAAATGAGTCACAAACAAATGGAAATTGGTAGTCCAGACAAAACTAAAGGAACAATTCAGTGTTCAGGTATAGCTTGGTAAGGGAATCTTTACTATGTTATTGTTTGTGAATTAAGCAAGATCTAATATCAGCTCTGATATTAGGCTAGTGAAATCATATAAATTATATAGTTTTTACTTGTCAGTATTGTGTAATTTTTTTTGTGCTTTTGACAAGAATACAGCAACCAAAATGTGGTATCCTTTTCATTAACCAGGCTGAGTCACTGTTATTATTGCAGTTAGCTTGATAAACCTTCTGTTTGTAAGTTTATGTATTACAGTTAAGACACAACTTTGCTTTTGATTTTAAAAATGTATAGATTTATTGGCTTTTCTAGAAGTATTTTGACCAAAGCAATTTCTTATGCATAGAAGACTATATATTATTTGAAATTATCTGTCAAAGTTTTATAGAAATTTATCTACTTCCTACTGTTTCACTAAATTAGCTCTTAGTTATTTTTGCATAAAAATAGCATGCAAACTATCCATTAAAAAAAAATCTATGGAAATATGTTATTTAAATAGATTAAGCATTTCACATGTTAGGCTAGTGTAAGGTAACTGTTTGATAGATCTCGATATTTTATCTCTATCACTTCATTCTATAATAGTATATGTGTTTCAGTCACTGCTCCTTCTGTATCTCTCTCTGTTCCCTCCGGACCACTGGTGGCAGGAGGGATAGGGTATGTAACTCTCACATGCTCTGCCATGGTGGACACTGCTGTGGTGGACACTGGAAACTTGGTGTTCTCCTTCACTTGGCTAGATAGAAATAATATAAATGTGATAGCTGGAGGTCTAATCTCCTTGGACTTTCCTTCACCCTCCAGCTCCTCCCTCACACTCTCACCTCTTAGTTTTATCGACACGAGCTTCACTTGCCAAGTTGTAATAAGAGAGAGGGGTCGCTTTTTTTTAGATAGTGAACCTGGAAGCAATGAGACTTCAATTAATGTCCTGAGTAAGTGAGCAGGAATTACTGATATGTGGCCTGATTAATGTCCAGAGTAAGTGAGCAGATATAACTAATATGTGACTTGATTAAGTGAGTAAGTGAGCAGGAATTACTGATATGTGACCTGATTAATGTCCAGTGTAAGTGAGCAGAAATAACTAATATGTGACCTAATTAATGCCCAGAATAAGTGAGCAGGAATGACTAGTAAGTGACCAGGAATGACTAGCAAGTGACCTGATTAATGTCCAGAGTAAGTGACAGCAAAAACTTAATGTTACCTGATTAATGTTCAGAGTAAGTGAGCAGAAATAACTAATATGTGACCTAATTAATGTCCAGAATAAGTGAGCAGGAATGACTAATAAGTGACCTGATTAATGTCCAGAGTAAATGATAGCAAAAACTTAATGTGACCTGATTAATGTTCAGAGCAAGTGAGCAGGAATAACTAATATGCAACCTGATTAATGTTCAGAGTAAGTTAGCAGAAATAACTAATATGTGACCCGATTAATGTCCAGAGTAAGCGAGCAGGAAAAACTTATATGTGATCTGATTAATGTCCAAAGTAAGTGAGCAGGAATAACTGATATGTGACCTGATTAATGCCCAGAGGAGTGAGCAGGAATTATTAATATGTGCTTTACACTCTGCAACTATCATGTTGGTCATCATGTGTGGATGCCTAGCTACATGCATTGGCTTCTGGCAGGTGTGTGCTAAGTGACATTATGTTATTAGAGAGAATTATATAGAGAAAACAAATGAATCTGTTGATTTAATGATGTGTGAGAGATCCATATTTCATGCTCTATTGTGTTCTATCTACATTCTGTGGAGCATGCATCAACTTGGGATGGTCACATTGCTATAATTAATATCAAGTCACCATTCTCAACAATTTATTTTTCTGTTTGTGCAGGTCCAGACCCCCCAAGTGTGGTCATAAGTAGTTCCGGTCCCTCAACTGCTGGGGAAACTCACAGTCTCACTTGTGATGTTGCCTTGGCACAAGACTTGAGGGAGAGTCCTGTCATAGAGTGGGTGGGGCCAGAGGGACCAATTGAGGATGGTGCAGTAGATGGTGTGACGTTGTCCAGCTCATCTCCAGCCACAACAATGACTCTCACCTTTGATCCCTTGGGTACCAGCCATGGAGGCGTGTACTGGTGCAGCGCTAGTGTTATTGACCCTGAAGCCAGACTCTCAATCAGTGCTAACTCCTCCCACATTATCAGAGTACAGAGTAAGTGAAGTAATTATGCAGCACACTGAGCATGCCGTACTGTCTGACCTGTCATACATTTCAGAAGAAAATATATATTAACCTGAAGAAATCACCAGTGAAGAGTGTAGCTTTGTGTATGTGGTGAAACAGCTGGCAGAGCCACTATTGGCCAAGTTATAAAGTTTAGTATCTTCTGAAGGCCACTTTAATGAAATATCTGGGTATATTAAAATATCATTGTGCCTTTTCATGTGCATATATACTATACAAAATGATTTTTTTTTTTTTGAAATCTTATGAGAAACTTCATTGAAATTTCTGCATGAACATAGTCAACCTTCCAAGGGAGCACACACATTCTTGCATAGATACATATTAATGTTTATGTATATCCACTTGATAGGCCAGCTATGTGTAGCTAATAGAATTCATTATATCTTTACCATAGCTGCAAGCCTCCCATTTCTATTGGGATAAACTTGATTTTTGGACTCTTGTCTTACCTTTGTCTTGTAGTGGTCATACTTACAACATATTCAACCAGAATATTTGTTTGACTCTGCAAATGTATGACTGAAATTTGCATAACAATTTACCTGCCCTATTTTTTGGTGGAGAAAATAAAACTTTCTTAGATCAAATGGAGTCAAAATGAGTGTGGAAAAGATTTTGTGCAACTTATTCAGAAACATTAGAAAAGTACCCATCATACCAGCAGAGACAACAAAAATATCTTACTGTAATTCTAAATTTTTTGCTGGTTTGTTGGCTCCCTGTCACATACTGGATGATTGGATGTACAGGATTTAAAGAGAAGCAAAGAAAAGATAAGGAAAAGAACCTGTGCATGGTGTTTCTGATCATATTATTCCTAATGCAGTTTGGTGGCTGATTTTCATGCACGATATTGAGACCTGCATCTAGAAAGATATTTAAGCATATGTTGGTTCATTTTTTGGTTGGAAATGAAAACAAAAAAGGAAATAGGTTTTTGCATGATTTTTCTGAGCTTACTTTGATGTGTTTTCACAATAATGATTCGTGATATCCATGATTTAGTCTTGTGCTGAGTTTTCATGCATAAAAGGAGAACCCCCTCCTCCCCTCCCCCCTTCCCTGTTATGAATGATAACAAAATTTCTTAACATAATTCTACATCTGCTGTTGGCTATCTCATCACTGATGAGTTTCCATAAAGTAGTAACCCTTGGTGGCACAACGGGCACCCAAACATGACCCATGTTTGTATGTGGCATAACAGACACTGACTTTGGGATGAAGGCAAAGAAGTAACCAAGATCTGCACTCTAAATCCTGTAATGAGATATCAGCCAGATTGTTTAGAATTATTTTAGAATTCTGTAGTAAAAATATTCTCCATAATTACTTTCATAATTAATTCCTACATTATTAATATAGCTCCAGGAGTTGCTGTCGATATTCAAGGCTACCCCATTGACTCAAATTTCTTCACAGGCCTGCAGCTTAATCTCACCTGCACTATTCAAGTATTACTGGAAACATCTCCATTACTAACTATCTTCACCAATTGGAGAAAATCTGATTCTCGGCTCTCTTCCAACAGTAGAGTAACTGTGGAGGAGTTGCCAGTACAGGTAAGTCCACGACTATACCAGACTAGTGTACTGTTCAACAGTTTGGATCAGACAAGAGATGAGGGTGAGTACATGTGTGCTGTGAGTGTCACTCTTAGGCTGGAAAGTTATCAGGATGTTATAACAGAATCTACTGCAACTTACTCACTCACGGTCCCTAGTAAGTTTATTGACACCAATTCATACTTGATCTTATTATATAATATATTTGTTAAATATAAATAGCATTTTACTAATATTGCCAAGAAATAAAAAAAAAAAAAAGATTCATTAGTACCAAATTTGAGTTTTGGTTGTAATAATTGTTTTAGAGATAGTAATAAATTAATGGCAATCGGCGCTGATTATACAAAAGGATTGATCTGGCCACATATAGGCTTAAATCTCACTTGTGGTCTATAATGTACTATTTATTTCACATAATTGTTGTTGGCAAATCCATCCCATCAAATAACTGGGCAGAAAACCATGTAGAACCTAAATACATATCCGCAAATTTTGATCATGGTTACACGTATAATATCATTGTAATGTATGTTTACTTTATGGTGTGATACAGGCAATTAAAATTAAAAAAAAAGAATTATAATTTTAAAAAAAATCTAATTTTAAGCTTATCCTTCTAGGGCTAGGGCTAGGGCTAGGGCTAGCCCTTGAAATAGTTTATGCTCATGAACCCTGTTTGTGCCTCTTTAGTAACAAGTAGAAAAAATAGAAATTTTTTTTTTAAATCGGCATGTAGAAACAGCTGATTCAGCTCTACAATAGTGGATGATTTATTAAATGACAAAGAAAAGTACAAAAATTTGAGATGATGTATCCTGTAAAAAAATGGACAGCAATAATATATACTGCTCACAGAGACTGTTAGAGATATATATATATATTTAAAAAAAATAATAAATTATTAAACCAATACAGTGTAGAGGATGAAACATTTCTCTTTATCAAATTGTCCTTGAGTTAAAAAAAAAATATATATATATATATATATATAATAGAACACTCTGTAATTGACAATTTGACCTCAAAGAAATCTAAATTAATCTATCCACATCCCCAATTCATTGCTGATAACTTATCAGAGGAAGTTAAAGAATAATTTAATTATCTTGCTTACAAACTACTAAAACAGCAATATGTATATAGTGTCCACCAGAGTATGTTGTTGAGAAATGTATATGCAAAGATAACTTGAATCATTAGTTATGCATTTCTTTAGAGGTAACTATAATGGAAAAATAAACATTTTTTTAATAGTTTTTCATGCTATTCTCAATGCATTACCTGGTATAAAATTTTTTTCTTAATTTTGGTCTATTATCATGAAGAAAACTTAGCTTCAAAAATGTATTTCTTCTGGATGTGAAACACTTCAATGATGTCACAAGAGGGATAACTGCAACAAATCTATATTTAGGTAATACGCTACATCAATAATTTCAACAATTCCTTCAGTTATGAGGCATGATTCTGCTGCTGACTCCAGGATTGGTAACAGCATATTGAATTTAGTGCAATGGAAACTGAAAAGGAATTGTGGAAAAGGGAATCTAAAGAGATAAGTGGAGATATCTGTCCTTTGATAGTGCAATAATAATTCATACCTTCAGATCCTATTGATACTGATTGCAGTATAATCTAGGTCTGATCTCAGATAGAGAAAATGAGGGTTAAAGAATGTCTGATTGGTTGTGCAAAAATATTATTATTTGCAAGATCCTTATTAGCTTCAACTACTTTTGGAGTGGAGCTAGATATTTAATAGCTAACTATATAACCATGGAAAATGAGGATCAAAGACTTTTAGATTATTCATAGTAATAATCACTAGCTAGGTTGACATTTTTGGTGTGGAGCTAGATATTTAATAATTAACTAGTTATATAGCAAATTGTGTAATTTTTTTTTAATTTTTATACACTTGTTTATAACATTTATAGCTAATAGCCCAGGGAAATTACTAGCTATAAATATAATAACCAAGTATATAAGAGCCACTGCATACTTAGCTAGTTACTTGAATCAGAGCTCGATGAAGCTAAAAATGAATCAATGTCACTTGGTTCTGAAGTTGTGATAAACGATTGCACTCTCCAGGATAAACTCTTTACTTACTCCTTGAGGAGATCTGGACCTTCAGATAAGCTACTCCTCACCTCTTTTGCAGTTGCTATCTCAGCCAGTCCTGGACTCACCTGGAAGAATTGGGCTTGCTGGTGCCAATTTGCTGCAGTTGCCCCTTTGTGAAGTCAATGAGAGTTACACCCATCACCCGCTCCCCACCCCAGGTGCAAAGTTATCTTCCTGAATATTAGACAATAAATTTCCAACAAATTTTTATATAAGGTTATGCATTAAGGATAACTAGATGAAACAATAAAATATTTTTTTTTTACAGTTAATATATCCTTAATTAATAGGGCCGATGGGATGATGCATCTCATATAATTCTTTCCTAGTAGTTGTATGATATATAATTTAAAAATATATTGTTGTGACTAATTGTATAAATGTAACCACTAAATGTGCATTTATCCTAACTATAATGAGAAGGAATTGAATTTATGATGAAAAATTTATGACCACATTAAAATTGTAGTTCTATATAAGCTGATGATAAAAAATATCAATAAATAAATAAAAATAAATTAAAAAATATGTAAAACACTTTTTTATAAACAGCCCAAAAAATCCATATAAACATTAATATATGTGTATACATTTTTATTTGTTTACCTCTTTTCTTCCTAACTCAGCTATGTTCTTCTTATTAAAATTGACTGGTGTAACAAACTGTAAAGATTGGAAGGTAAGTGTTGAATAAGGAATTAAGAGATGCAGGTAAGCATGCAAATTAAAATTTTATGCTATTATAGGCCATGGATGCTGAACTAAAAGACATGGACATAGTGGAGGCTATAGTGGAGTTCATGGCTGGTAGATGTGCCTGTACCTTCACTGCTGATCGACTCACAGACAGAGTATTCATGTGTTATTCATCAATTCAACAATCTGTCACATTCCGGGCACAACTACATGGCACTCTCCAGGCTCCAGTCACAGACCTCATCACCAAGATAGAGGAGTGGGCATCCTCTGCAGATAATAACACAGTTCAATTTCTGCCTCTAACATTGAATGGTGCATGTGCATATTATAATTCATCCACAGAGGAATGTGAAATTACAGAGTTGACTGATATTGGGGGAGGAACTTCTGGTACAAGTCAGAGCACAGCTATCATTGCTGGAGTGGTGACAGTATTTATATTGGGAGTGTTGATAATACTCATTTTGATCTCAATTTTCATTGCCATCAGAGTACGAAAGACAAAACTGAAGCCTAAAGATGAGCAAAAGTAAGTGCATAACTTGTATGTAACTAAGTACAAACTCACTAGATGTGCTAATTTCTCTTAATTAGGCACTGGAATGGTATGACTACATTTGTTGCTACCACAGAAAAAAGAAGTGAATTTTAGCTTATCACACATCTATGTACCACACCAAGTTCCCCCATAAATAAACCAATCTCATTTGCACATCACCAGCTATTTACAGACCAATTTACCAAGAACATTGAAGTGAAAGAAAATGCTCTTGGTCTCATGCTAAACAGAAAGAAGACAGAATTGATCTGTAATGATCCTACTTTTAGAGGATTTGTCCTTGGTTCCTTTCCAGGAGTTTGAAACAATCATCCCACAGGATGCCTATCATTTGGGATCAGTTGATGCATGTTTAAAAAAAAAGATAGAGCTGCTACATTTGATGAGGGATAGATCAGAACATTTGCAATCCCATGATGTTATCACCTAGCTGCTTCACTTTTTTGCGATCCCTAAGATGATGCACATCCTTCGTTCAGCTCCCTGCTTCTTTTTACTCATCTTCCATCTCATGATCTACTCTTCAAGTCTATCCTCAGCAATATTACTAACATCAATTTTCAAAATAATGTCTACCCTTGGCCTCAGGCCACCCTCCCAGTGAACCATGGGGAAATCGGAATCATTTTAAGGGTTTTGAGCAAACTTCTGAGTTTCTCACAAAAAAAGGAAAATTTAATGCAGTATCACATCTGGTGAATACATGAAATGTATGAAAACTGTAGTATCTACCCTTTCGGTTTATGATACTGCATGCTTATACTATCAGGTATAGCTTGATGACCCATTCAATTTGACTCATTCATTGAATAACTTACAAACTGAAAACCTGAAGCGGAGTGAACATCATAATAAAAAACAGGCTATATTTATACATAAATGATTGCCAATTATTGAACCACAATATATTGGTAACATAATGTGATACAGGAAATAGTAACTATCCAAGCTCAGAATGTTGGTCATAAGTCATATATGAGGGTGGAGGACGACAACGTTCATATCTCCGTATCGGTGTGGTCTGACTAGGATTTTCACTCGGTGTTTTTACAGATATGCATGGTACACTCTGTCCAGAGGTAGTTGCTTCTCTACTCTCTGTAATAGATATTGAAATACCATTATAAAATCCCACGCTTTGCATAGCTGCCAATTAGTGCTCACTGATATCACCTTTTGTTTTCTCAACCCGACCAGTGGATTATGATTACACATTATAAATGTGATGTCAAATAACTCATCCATCATGGAGTTAAATATGGTAGGACAGTGGTCCAGTAATGTTCTTAATAACTCCAGGTATCCATTTTTCATTAGATGCTGAAAAATTTTCAGCATACACTTAGACATCTTCCTCGAATTTTCTAAGTGTTTTTTCTTTATCATGAATTTGCATTTACTTCCATTGCCTTTCTTCTACATGACCATATAAATCAGGAATCGAATCTTTATCTCAATTGATAACCCATCAGCAACTCTTATGTTGGAATTCCTTCAATTGTGTGTGGAGTAATTTGATACTTCAACAAAAACCTCAACAACTTTTCTTCCACAGAATCATCATTAATCTGTTAAAGACTGTTTCACTGTTTAACTATCTTCACCAATCCATTTGTAAGCGGATGATACAGTGTCGATTTAATGTCTAATTCCAGTAGCTCGCATGAACTTTATGAATTAATTATTTGTGAAGGATGGTCAGTTTACATACACAATAGTTTGGTACTCCATGTGTAGCAAAACTAATGTCAATTTCTCAACTGTTTTTAAAGTAGATATAGATCGCATGATCTGCACATCTAACCACTCAGAATGTGGGAAACAATGACAAGATACATGTGACCCATGAATGGTCCATCTACTCCAAGGTTAAGATAGCCATACCCAAGGGTGAAGTTGTGCTACAGGAAGTGATGGAACTGTTACTTGTCAACTTGAACAGTTCCTGACAACTTCCTCTATCTCAGCATCCATTCCTGGCCACCACACATGCATGCATGCATGCATACACGCATGCACACACACAAACACCTGCATACACACACACCAACGCACATACATACACCTAGTTGCAACCACACACCAAATCACCCAAGCATACCTGCATGCATGCATGCATGCATATACTCACATGCACACATGCATGCACACACCTGAATGGAGGTGAACTACATCCTATTCACTCCTGATGGCACAATTCTAACTGTTGTGTTGAGCTGTTGATAAGCTATTTACTCCTCTGGTAGCTCTATCAATCTGTCCCTTGGCTTCTTCTGTATCCTGTTAAGTGACAGAAAATGTTAACTATAACTGAATCAAATATTAAGTATGCTAAAACACTCATCAGTTGCAAATTTTTATAGCGCTTATCATCAACAATATTCCAAATAAACACAAGAATATTTAAAACTTTTTATCAAATTGGTATGTTCTTGTATTTAACATATGTAGCTGAAACATTCCTCATTTGCTTTCTAATAAGCATTATGAAGGTTAAGCCACTAGATGAATACCTGGTATCAGAAAAGAATTCATTCTACCTGTCTTTTTTTTGTACCCCACCCCCCTTCTCTTAACTGGACCGTAGTGCTTCACCCTTTTTGTTGCCTGTACCCTTCTTCAAATCTCTATCTTCTTTTTGGATGGCATTTGGAAATTGCAGTCTCTGATTTTAGCACCTTTATCAGCAGTAGCCTGGAATGGAATTGTATCTACAAAGTTGTTTTTACCACTAGCGATCTAAATAGGAAATATCCTCCAGCGATGTAGAAAATACAATTTTCCATTGAAAAGTTGAGACAAACATATGCCAGCATATAAGGATCTTACCTGCAGGATATCATTGTGATCAGTTTAGCAATTTGCAATGTTGCTTGAAGAACTATGCAGAAATTAATTTTTTTTTAAAACGTCTTTGCAAAAACAATACATTTGGTGCTATAATTGGTAAAGCATCACTAATTTGTGTACAAAGTAAGATTTATGACTTCAAGTTTCATTTACGGAAGAATTTATGTTAAATTTTACCAAATAGTTCTCATAGGCTGTGTGCAGCTGAGCTCATTTGAGCACATAATTATCCTGTTCCATACCACTTTCCATGTGCATTACCAGATCGGCAAATGCACTTCACATAGCTTGCTAATGAGAAATGCTTGATTTGGATGTAGCAGAGTAGCATGGAGATGAACACTGTAGTGCTTACTATAATTAGTAGGGCACTAAAGGTGGATTATATTTTAGGCTATAAAAATCCAAATTGTTCAACATTGCCCAAGAATGCAGTGTAGATATCTGCTGGATATTGACCTGAAAGAAATTTGGTTGTGAATTTAAATTTTTCTGATGAAGCCTTTTAACAAATAATATGTAGGTTCCAATAAGTATATGTTGACATAGCTATCTCAGTGCAACCATTTGCTCTAAATTATCTAAGAAGGTCAGATAATGCAGCTGTACACTTTCTAAAAAAAATTTGCTGATTTTTATGTAATTAAAAAAAGAAAAATATTTATGTGAGAAGGCTGACATATCTGCCTACCTACTCATCAGCTCTCTTGAGGCACATCGTTTCCTTTTTTGCTGTATCCATATGTGCAATTAAAATTCTTTTTGTACTTTTATTCAGAGTGTAAATAATCCTCCCCCACACTATACCTTGTCTTCCAGTACAAGAAAGTTTTCAAATTTAAATGGACAGAATAAGCTGTAACATTTCATTCTCTTATTTATTTTAGCAAGTCATTGATGTGCAGCTCAGGAATATGAACTGTGTTCTAAATAAATAGTTTTGATTCATATTTATAAAGATATTAGTGAACTACTTTTCAATGTGTTACATATAAGGTACACTATAGTGTTGACAAGTATCCATCCATTTATGTTTATTGCAGGAAAGTGGGTGCCATTCCACTTAGTGAAAATAACAAACCTGCAAATGAGGAAGTTGGTGGTGTTAATCTTTTGCCATGTAATGCTGATACACCTGCAACATGCCAGTGATACTGATACATTTTAATGGACTTAATATATGTCATTGATATGTACTATAGCAGAGTAATAATTACTAGCACTGCTTTCATTAGTAATAACATTTTATGTGCAGTAGCTACAATGTACCTTTATTTTTTCTGAGTAATGAAAGAGAACAGGTGTTTTGTTGTTAATTTCCATTTTGTTGAAATTAATTATAGTCAATATTTATTGAATAATTATAATTTAATTTTAACATTGAAAATAAGATTTACAAAGTGAACAGGTTAAAAAAAAAATTAATAATAACATAATGAACTGATAAATGTAACAGTAGCCACCACCAACTAAACAATAATCTAATATAATATACATGTAGAAATATTACTTCAGTAAATGCAAAAAGTGTTTTACTCTTCCTTATTTATTGCACTACATACAACATATTTTATTATTATTATTATTATATACACATAATTGCAACCTTCAGCCACATTGCTTGCAAGGTCCACCTTCAGTGGGTTGTGGTCACAAGATTGTATTACGTGAGGACATATTTAAGGACATGATATGTTTTAAATGATAAAATATCTTACAAGAAGACATGTTTTATGGAGAACATATTTTAAAGGAAAACATGTCTTACAGGATGACATATTTATGGGAGGGCATGTCTAACGTGAAGACAAGTCTTAAGTGAGAACATGTCTTATGGGAGGCATATTTTACAGGATGACATATTTTACATGAGGGCTTGTCTTATGGGAGGACATGAATTTCAGGAGGATGTGTTTTATGGGTGAATTTGTCTTATGGGAGTGAATCTCTTGCGGGAGAAAATGTCCTATGGAAGGGCAAGTTTTACTGAAGAATAAGTTTTAGTGGAGGATATGTCTTAAGTGAGAATGTGTATCACAGGAAGACTTGTTTTCCGGGATGGCTTGTCCTACTGCATAAAATGTCTTGCAGGTAGACATATTTAACAAGATTTTATGGGATGGCATGTTTTACAGGAGAGCATGTTTTTGTGGGAGTACATGACTTATGGGGGGTGGGGGGGGGGGGGGGTCATGTTTCAAAGGAGGATATGCCTTATGGGAATATATGTCTTTCAAGAGGAAATATCACATAAAAGGGCATGTCTTACTGGAAAAAATATTTGACTTGAAAGTGTGTCTTAAGTGGAAATTTGTAATACAGGAGAACTTGTTTTATAGGAGGACATGTCTTAAAGGAAGACATGTGGTGAAGTAGGACATTTCCTATGGGAATAAATGTATTATTCGATTTAATAAAATTGAACTGACCTGGTCATACTAATTGTACTAGTGATTAAACCTCAGTCATCATTAGTCCTTTCTGGATTATGCTAGCATAATTTTGAGCATAACTGGTACTAGGAGCATAATTGGTAACTAAGAAGCATAGTTCATAGCATGGAGTAGAGAAAAGTTGAATACACTCTTACTGTATCATTTTTCAATATCATGGATTGACAACTTGGTTTCTTGGAGTATGAAGCCAATATTAGCTTGGAAGACAAAAACTTGATTGCCTGTACCAACATATTTAAGCACATATTGATGATCAGGATGGGAAATACTTGGGCTTTAGAGATTTTGTGTCACTTCTTATCAACAATGATGATTATCAAAAGCTATTAATTTGAATCTGCTTGAGTTACAATCAAACCCTACAAAGAACACACAGCTCAAATGGGACTAGCTGTAACTGTACTTTCTTTTGTTAAAGTAAATATAGTCTTGAAAGAGGTAGACACTTAGCACATTGTCACATATGAACTAGGCTTTCGTTCCTCCTCTGAAACAACAGTGCTTTATCCCATAACTGCTGCAATTTGTACATAGGAAGACATGTCTTACAGGAATTTTATAGTATGACATTTTTATAGGAGGACATGACTTATAAGAGGTCATGTCTCACAAGAAGATATGTCTTATGGGAATATACATATTTAAGGAGGAAATCCCTCATGGAAGGGCATGTCTTGAAGAAAGACGTATTTGTCTGTAGAGTATGTCTTAGGTAAGAGTATGTTTTACAGGACGACTTGTTTTATTGGAGGACATGACTCTAAGGAAGACATGTCTTGAAGAAAGACATTTCTTATGAGAATAAATGTATTATGGTGCCATTTAAATTTAATGCAATTGAACTGATCTGAACAAACTGATTATAGTAGTGATTAAACCTGAGTCATCATTATTCCTTTCTCAATTAAGCTAACATAATTTCAAGTATAATTGATACTTTGAAGCATAATTGGTAACTGAGGAGCATAATTGGTAGCTAGGAGTGGAGAATGAATACACTTATACTGGATCACTTTTAAATATCATGGATTGACATGTTTTCTTGGAGTATGAAGCCAAAATTAGCTTGGAAGACAAAAATCGGATAGTCTGTGCCAACATATCTAAGCCCATTAGTGATCAGGATGGAAAATGCTCAAGCTTTGGGAATTTTGTGTCATTTCTCACAAATACTGGTGATGTATCAAGAGCTATTAATTCAAATTTTTTTTAATTACTATCTAACACTACAAAGAGCACACAGCTACAAATGGACTAGATATTACTCCTTTTTTTTTGTTGAGGGTACTTAAAATGTTGGAAGAGATAGATACTTAGCATGATCAGATATGAACATATCCATTCTTCCCTTTTTTGAAACTACTGTCCATTTTCTCATAACTACTGCAAACTGAATGGTGGTAATGAAAGGCTTTATAAGCAGCTGTATGACTACTGCTGATCATGTACAAATCCAGCATGATTACTTTAGCTTGAAGATTTACAATCATCTCAAATTACCATTGAATGCATTCAAAACAGCCTGATTTTTTTATCTTGTCAGAGGTGTAGGAACATAAACCAACCAGTATTGATAGTGAAGATTTAAATGTCTTCCTATTTTTCACTCTGTTAATTTGGGATAATCTTTAAAGCTGGTGTACCAAAGAATTGATCCTAAGCTGTGAGTGTTTCTACTGACATTCTGAAATTCCAGTGGTGGCAAAACCACACTGGTGCACTACAAATGTGGTACATGACCAAAGATGGTAAACTAGTGATTTTAGTACAGCCATCATGAGCATCAGCTGAAAGATGCTCAACAATTTTAGAAATGAAAGAGAAAGCTGTTCTTTGGAAAATCACTGATTATTTGTTGCATTTTACTTCGTTTTTGTTGGCACTTCATGTATTTGGCTTTTGTTTGAAATGAATAATTTTGTACATTTTAAAATTAACGTATATGTAGGAATAATTTCCAATAACTCCATGCCTTCCTTGTGACTCTGTGCCTGCCTTGTGCTTGCCTTCATGCTTGCCTTCATGCCTGCCTTCCTGCTTGCCTTCATGCCTGACTGTGCCTGTCTTGTGCCTGCCTTCATGCCTGCCTTGTGCTTGCCTTCATGCCTGCCTTCATGCCTGCCTTCATGCCTGCTTCATGCCTGCCTTCATGCCTTTCTTCATGCCTGCCTTCATGCCTGCCTTCATGCCTGCCTTCATGCCTGCCTTCATGCCTGCCTTCATGCCTGCCTTCATGCCTGCCTTCATGCCTGCCTTCATGCCTGCCTTCATGCCTGCCTTCATGCCTGCCTTCGTGCCTGCCTTCGTACCTGCCTTCGTGCCTGCCTTCATGCCTGCCTTCATGCCTGCCTTAATGCCTGCTTTCATGCCTACCTTCATGCCTGCCTTCATGCCTGACTTGTGCCTATCTAACTGCCTGTGTAACTATCAGAAATATGTTTTTAAACAGTGGGTAGAACAACTAATCAAACTTCATTCTGCTCCTTGTATGGTCTTGTGCGTGATTAACATGTCTTCAAATTATCAAAAAATGTACAGCCAAAGAGTTTTAGAGGTGAACTAAATCTGCTTTTAAGCGAAATGTATTCTTGAAGCAGGTAAAAGGTCAACAATATATCCACCCACATTCTTCATTTTTAAAATGGTTGATAAAATTAAAACAATAGATTAATTATACAAAATTAAAATTTACCAACTAGTGCAGCTAAGAAGGATAAACTTTTTAGTGAGCTGAAAGTTATAATTAGGTCAACCAACAACTCTGTACTGTAAGTCAACTATCACAGTGTTAGGAGCAGTACCAATTAATCAACATTACATATTAACAATAAAGACCTTGGTAGTGTCTGACTATTATATATATTTTTAAACTAGTTTGTTCAGCTTCAGAAATGTAGCTGCTGCAGTATTCTCTCCATCCCCCACCCCCTCTCTCCCTCTCTCTGTCTACATTTCTATACTTTATCAAGTATAATTTTTTACATAAAGGATTTGGGGGGGGAGGCAGAAAATAGCAGCATCAGCCACTACTCTGGGTTATGGGCATGCATAAATTTATGAAAAATTATTTCTAGTGGCCATGTATCAAGTTCTCTTTTTCATAATCAGATTAAAAATAGTTTTTCATATATGATATTTCTCATTTCAACAGGTCATCCAAGGTAGAATCAGTGAGACTCCATTTTTTAAAGTACCTTCTCCATATATGTTTCAAAACCATGTTCATGTATGAGGTTTTATACTTTTATCTTGAATGAAAAATATTTATTCTGTATATGACAAAGACTGAAGTTTGAAAATCACCAAAGGCCAAATCAGTGGTGGGTTCATTTCTTAAAATATTTTGTGATAATAGAATGCATGCACCAAGTTTCACTCTTTCATAACAAAACAAACAATTGCACACATTTTGGAGCACAAACCCTATCTATTATTATAATCATATATTTTTGCCAAAAATCAAATGCATAATTATTAACAAATTATGACTATTACTAAATTCAACAAAATTGATCAACAAAAACTCTAGACAAAACATCAGTTATTTCCTTTAATTCTAAGAAAATTGGTAAAAGTAAATTGTTAATAATTATTATTTTTCTACATACACACAAATTCAGACCATTAGCTTATATCTGTCTCACTGGCTTGTTACAGGCAGATAGGCAGGACATGACTCAAGGTGAACACCACCAACTTTGTCAGTTGCAGGAGTGAAATTTCTATGCCCTCATACAAATGGTTGCTGTCTGTCTCAATATTGACATAACTAAGTCGGATTGCACCCACTTTCCTGAAACAAACATGAATGGGTTGGCATATGTCAAAACCTTCATGTACCATATATATATATATATACATATATATAACACTTTAGAAAGGAATACACTAATACTCTTATAAATTTTAAGTAAAGTATTTAGACGAGAGTTAATTGCTGGGCTGCACTTCATTGACTTGTAAAAAAATGAAAGTAAAGTTTGATACAGTTACTACCAAAGTTTGTAGAAATTCCATATTCTGATACATTGGCACCATGGTTTACCCAAACAGATGAACTTAAACACATTTATATAGCAATGCAACAAAAGTAATGATTATTTGCTTATATAGAAAGTTTCTTTTTTGTTAAATATGCATTATCATTCAACAAAATAAGAACAAATTACTTTCTATCATTTGAACAGATTGTATGATCTTCTTTAATAATTTATTTTATGTGTAATTAAGTTTCTCTAAAAACAATTTATGTTAAAATAAACTGACAACAAAGAGGGATAGGTGGAACAAATGAGTCTGTAATAATGAATATTGCACTGTACTGGTGTAGCTACAGGCTATGCTCTTACTCTGACCCATCCTTAGGCTTTAGCTTTGCTCTTTGTATCTTGTCTACGATAAGTATTGATACCAAAATGACCATCACTACACTAATGCCATCACTAAAAACACTGCCACCACTCCAACTATGACAGTCTTTACTTAATTTCCACCAGTACTTCCTACCACAATTTCAGTAGATTCAGTGACTTCACATTCCACTGTGGATGAGGTAATGGATGCACACATGAACCTTTCAAAATTAGAGGCAGGAATTGAACTGGGATTGTGTCTCCAGAAGATGCCCACTCCTCTATCATGGTAATGAGGTCTGTGACTGGTGCCTGGAGAGTGCCATGTAGTTGTGCCAGGTATGTGACAGACTGAGGGGAAGATGGATGAAACAGGAACACTCTGTCTGTGAGACGATCAGCAGTGAAGGCACAGGCACATCTAACAGCCAAAAACTTCACTATAGCCTCCACTATGTCCATTTCTTTCAATTCAGGATTTAAGTTCTAAAATCATGAAAGAAATTTTATCATATTTTGTGCTTACTATAAATCACTTACTCTCCATTCTGTACAGTTGGAGACACCAGTCAATTTTAACAGGAAGAACATAGCTAAAAAAAACAAGCTATAATAATATGTAAAATGTATATAGCAGTGATAAAAGTATTTATGCATAAATGAAAAAAAATAAGATGTGTTATCCAAAAAGTATGGAAATAAGAAGTGATCATTTTCTATCCAAGAAATATTGAAATAAGGCATTAGCACTCAATTATGGGACTAACTCTACATCCCTAAATCACTGCCTCCAGACTTTTCAACTTGATATATTTGTAATCCTATTAGGCATGATGGGGAACTCACCTATTTTGTTTCCATACAATTGAAGTTTCTTTATGAGAAGGGGGTGAGGGGTTTCCTTTCAATATTATGACAGAAAAATTTTTGTAGTGTTATTTCCCTATGATAATATTTCCTTCTGACACTAGATAAAATAGAGTTTTGAGTCAGTGATTTAGGCATGTAGAATTTGGCAGATGATAATTGATCACAAGTTTACAGTAATAATTTTAAGATTCAAAAGTCGCTGCTGCCAGATACAGATAATGCTCTGTCTAACGATCACTCAGTTTACCAATCAATTTATTGATGTCTGCCATATAAAATTTGGTAGTACTTGGACATGCATTTATGAAATAGAACTACACATAACTTCCTAACACAGGGCATCATAGTTTCATCACTATATATCTTCATTGCAGGAATTATCTTTAGAACAATTTAAAGCATGCTATTATTTGCACTCTATAAAAAAAAAAAAAAAAAATTGAACTGAATGTATGACATTTTACAAGAATAGAATTCACTTCACTGCAAGATAGTAATAGAAAAAAAATTACTCTCCCAATTAGGAAGAATAGAAATGGAGATCCACTCTTTATAATCAGTAAGAATAATGATTGTAATATATAACCAGTGGCCTATTGCAGCTTTGCTTGCAATAATTATGTCACTGATTGTCTAGCAGACATTAAAATGCATGGACATGCCCACAGGTGGAGATTTTGTCTAGAGAGACCTGTGAAGGGCTGCCCTTGCTGAATAGTTTAGACCAATCTAAACTATTCTCCCATCTGCTAATGGTAAATGCTGCCACCAGAGTAATGCCCCTATGACCTTTCCCTCACTATGATCCACTAGAGAAATTTAGGTACTAGAATCTAAGCTCACAGAGGTTATAATCAATGATCAAGACAAAACTAAAACAAAACTGACAAGGACTCTTATATCCTCCCAGACAGAAAGCATGACATCATATTTCTATAATACACGTGAATCCAAATATACAGATACACCATAGACCTGCATAAGACTACATAAATTATAGCTATTCCATCAACATTATTTAACAGGTGCGTTCTAATTAATCAGATCACGTTGATAGACCAACAACATTGATATCAACATATAATTAATGATAAATGGAAGGTGTGTTCTAGTTATGATACATGTTGAGGAACTCTCAACATCGTGTGAGTGACCCTAAACAAGACCTAGGCATTGTTAAACCAAAAATGGAAGTGGTGTACGCATGCCAAGTGACATCTTCTTAGAGGTATGGCTTAGATTTTAGCTGAACAAGCTAAACTCTAAATCATCTATATTCATAAACACATTCATGGCACCTTTTATCAACATTGCAAGGGCAAATTCAGGATTTTTTTTTAAGTGCGGGATGGGGAAAGTGGTGGTGGTTACTAAAAATTAGTAAAGCAAGGTGTTTTATGAATAAAGCAATATTTATATGAACACTCACACTATTTCTCATTATTAGCCTTACACAAACAAAAGAAAACGTGTGGCCAGATGGAACCCACCCAATATTGTTCGCAGAGTCAAGTTGTGTCTGCATGCCAAAGTTTTAGGTAAAAGTACCATTTTTGTCATTTTGTTAGAATAGAAAGGGGTATGGTAATATAGATATGCTTAAGACATTCCACTGGTGACACTGATTCTATATATATATATATGCTTGTGTGTCTAACTTCAAATGATCAAGTGTGAAACGAGGATACACAGACAGAGAGATAAACAGATAAACAAACAGTCAGATATAGAAACATACAGACAGATAAACAGATAGGCAGACAGAAAAAGAGAGACAAAAAGACAGAGACAGACAGACGGATGAGACAGACAGACAGACAGACAGACAGACAGACAGACAGACAGACAGACAGACAGACAGACAGACAGACAGACAGACAGACAGACAGACAGACAGACAGACAGACAGACAGACAGACAGACAGACAGACAGACAGACAGACAGACAGACATCTCCATTTATATATAAAGAGAGAGGAGACATACATATACAACATAAAGAACTATCAAAACACTTTTCTTCATTTATTCACAAATAAAGAGTGACAGAGACAAAAAAAAAAAAGAAGAGAGAAATGTATACAGCATTTCTGTCAATAGTGGAGTTAATGAGAGTACAGAATAAATCCCACAGAACTAATTTTCTTCAATATGTCTTTGTCTTGGCTGAACTGCATGTCTTGATCTTGGTATGACCTGCACAACTGGGGTTGCTTCTGTATTTAGGACTGGACTGACTCTGAGAAGCGTAGGGAGAATAGTAGAGTGTGTTATCCACTGGAGCTGGCTTGAGACTATTAACTGAAATATTGTCCAACCTTGTGCCAAGGTCAACTTTGTAGAATAAGCTAACATCACCTTCTTAATTTCCTGTTTTTAGTGTCCTAAGGCCAACAGAATCTAGCTTTGCTTATTAAATTTTAACATTGGCAAGTTATTCCTCTGGTCCATTTCTTTATATAAGTCTAATTGCAAGTCTCAGAGTCCCATGGTTTGGCGGTATATTTGCCACATGGGTAAGCAGATAAGGTGAACTCACCAGCTCTGGTGTGGAAAGCGGAAAGCAAAGTGAATCCAACTGCTATTTGCAAAAACTGATGTAAAAGGAATTCAAAGCACATAAGCAGTTAGTGAAGGCAAACAAATGTTATGGGAGAGTAGAGTTTCAGTGCATAGTGTATGGAAGGTAATGATGACTCAATGACAAGGTTTTATATAGGTTTGACTTCCTGAAATGTATTCGACCATGTTTGTTCATTCATAGTACCACATATCCAAAGGAAAATTCAACAGGTCAAAGACAATGCCTAAGCATGAGTTGCTTCTTGTTATATATGTATCTGCATTTAAATTTCATGTTGAAGACATAGTTTACCATTTTTCTGTGGTAAACTATACCACTCCAGTATAATGATTATACCACTCAAGGATGATGCTTAATGACGTCATTGATTATGCATTCATTACCAGTATATTGTATGTATATAAAACATTGCAATTGTCTTTGTCTTTGTTCTTCCACGTGTTCTTGCACTTCATCCGTCTGCAATACTTGCTGTTTTCATCTTGCAATGAAAGGTTCTGTTAACATTTATAAGTGAGTATTAAGCGTGTGCATTTATTAACTGGCTATCAATAAAGCCAGTATTAAGACATCACATAAGATACTACATTTTCTATTGCAAAATCAACTGTTGTTGCTATTTTTGTTCATGGGTTGATGTAATAGCAGTATGTCTAAGATTTTTGATGAAGTCGTCATGAAAAGAAATAATCCAAGCTAGCATACCTAAAATATTCAAGAAAATTTAAACTTTTAAAATGCAAAATTGATTGCTCTGAATTATTTAATAAAAACCTCTTTCTTTTCAAGTATGTGCAAGGGCATATTCTAACTATAAAATACAAAAACACTGCTAAATTTTGATAGGGATCATCCTACTCGAGCCATCACTCTTTAATCATTATTATTGGTTGGTTAAGTATCTCATAAATATTTAACTCAGCATTCCTAAAACTGCTTGAACCTTGAGATATCAGAATGGCCAACTTAAGATTAAACATTTATGAAGATAATAGTTTGCATGGGGTAAATCTAAAATACTATCCTTCACTTGTGGAGTGTCTCAACTAAGCCAGATGGAAGTAGAATTTTCTCAAAGATTTGCAAAGATCAGAATCCATGTTGAAAGAGTCATAAGTCTTCTAAAAAATAAATATACCAATTTACAAGGGATATTTGCTATTAGTATCAAATGTTATAAAAATTATTCATAAATGTCAGCTGACAGAGATACCAAATATATGTATTACAATTATGATTCAACTTTATATTTATCATTGCAATACCAGTTTCCACATGGATTTTTGGGTTAGTTCAACACATTTGAAGTGAAACGATTCCATTCTACATGCTTCATTGTAACTTGCAATCATTTTCCTGTTCTTCTCCTTGACATCAACAATATTTTCATTTCATTTATTTATGGGACTAATTACACTTTCTGGTGCACTTGGACCTTGCCTCTCACCACTTGTATTAGTTAAACTGCATCCTGGTTCTTTAGCAATGTTTGAAGAGTCTTCTTTCGATATCTGATGTAGTATTATATCCTGAAAGAATAGGTCCAGTAATGGCCGAATAGCATTAAAAGAAGTGTGATCTCAGCAATTCTTTCAAAATATATACCATGAGTAGTCCATAAAATGAAATCACTGCACTCTGTCACAAACAGCAGGCTGGCCCTGGACCTGAATGCAATAATCACTCCTAGGTGACAAGCACAGATTTCCATTAGAATCAGGTTACTAACAAAATCATTTGCCTATCATATTTATTACATTTTTGTCCTGACGCTTAAAAGGACACTTGGTCTCAATAGAACCATCTCCGCTGCATTGGCAACTTACAAGATCATCTGGTGAAGCTCGAAGATGAGGTAAATTTACATTGACAAATAGTCCAGCAGATTGAAAGTAATGTCCTTAACAATATATATATATATATATCCTAAATAGAATGAGTATCACTGCAGAGAAGGACCAGCTGGACAAACTCAGACTGGTGCAGTTCATTGGCTTAGAGACATGACTACACGCATGAGCATTGAGAGAGGGGTAATCTCAGACTGGGGGTAATCTGAGACTGTGACACCCGCATTCCCACTAGTAAACTAAGGATGTTTCTGCTCATGCGCACCTTTTATCCGTGTCACAGGAAAATTGGTCGTTAGGAAATTTGGCCGCTTAGCGTCCAGATTTCCCAGGAAATAAAGACGCTCCTAAGAAATTTGGACGCTAAAAATGAAATGGATGAGTAACAGTATATCAACATGTTAAACTAGTTAAAAACTTGTATAGCAAGCTGTTAAATTAGGTTAGAACTTGAGAATTCCCCCAAAGGTTTGAAAAAAAGAAGACAACTGAAGACGCAGGAACCGAGTTTCCTAGCGACCAAATTTCCTGTGACAAATGATGTTTAAGGCGTAATTTAAGGCACCTGGTACTGGTGAAGTATCCAACGTCCACTGCGTAAAATTGATGAGCTGTGCAGCAGCGAAATATTACCTTCACAACCCTCCCTCAACTCTCCCCAGAGGCTCTAAAATGTGGTTCCTGCTTCTACTTTCTCAGTTAATAGATTGGGATTGTGTATAATGCAAGCAGGTATGTTTGATATTGAACTGTTCTGTAATATATTAATATCCACTTGATAGCTACAGGGGAGCTATTCTAATAATTTAGGGAAATCTAATAAAATGCAATATAGCAGGCCATTTACAATCTCACTGTGATTAGTTTGCAAGTGTCAGTCTGTCCATAGTTGTACTACTTCCTCCAAACAGAAATTCTAATAATCTGACCAATTTTACGGTTTATTCAGGGAACTACTGAGAGTGCATGGGTTGAATTGGGGTAAGCTCTGTAATAAAATTTTAAAAATAGATTTAGACCCTGTGAGCTCCTGTGGAGATCGAAGATAAAAGCTATAGAGAGCTGAGACATGATAACAAAAGAAGCTGAATCTTAGGGATGCATCAGAAACATGGAACAGAAAAAAAGAATATATTTGTGATACAGTAGTGATATACATTCGCATACTAGTCTGATCCTGAGTAACATCATCAGACTATTATTATAAAAAGAGTATGGTTGATGTGTATTGAGAGAAAGGAGGATGGTGCATTTAGTTGAGTGATTATTGTGAATTTTACTTAGTCCAGTAATTGCATTATATTAGTGACGTTACATAATTATTAGCCAATAATTTTATAATCTTTATACACATATATATATATATATATATATATATATATATATATATATATATATATATATATTTGTACTGTTTCAAAAGTTACTGAAATATATTAAATCTCAAAATATGAGGGAAGCCAGTTTGCTAGAGTAAGAAAGAGTTGGGCTTGGGTGAAAGAAGACTCAGGCATCGGATGGAATTGTGCCAAGAAATTCATATTTAAGTGTAAGACAGGGGCAAATTCCATTACAGAGAGCAAGCAAAGTAAGATAAGGCCAGCACTTAGCTTGATTCCATTCAGTATAATTCTAGATATATGATTCTGAACTCTAATTATAACAAATTTGCAGCATATACCCAACGTTTCCTGGCAATTGCTAACATGAAACATTTTTGAAGTCACTTAAATTTCAGCATTGCTGGTCATTTAATTAGCTATTGGCAGCCAAAACAATTACCTGTGTGTGTGGCTAATACCAAACCATATACATTGACATGCCCATATGTGGTTATTAATGCTTACTCAGTTGCTTGCAGTTAATAGGCCAAAGTTCATCCTGATTGCTCCATAAATGATTTTTTTGCTGGCATAATAACTACCTATGGGTGTGGTAATGATCAAACCACACTCATTGAACCACGCACCTATGATTAATAATGCTAATCCAGTGGCTTAATAACTGTAAGCCTAATTTTAGTCTGGTTGGTCCTTTTATTAGCATTTGATAGCCAAACAGTAACTTCCTGTGGGTGTGACTAATGCCAAACCACACCCATATACAGTTAATAATGCTTACCCAGGTAGCTGGAAACCATATGCCAAATTTTGCCCTGATTGTCCTTTTTTTTTTACTTTTATCAGCCAAAACAACTTCTTGTGGGTGTGGATACGTTAAAATCCACAACCATTATCATGCAAACATGTATTTAATAATGCTCACTAGGGTTCTTGGTGGCCACATGCCAAATCTTGACATTTTGGGTTTAAGTTTTAAGTCATGATGTGTACAATTAGTAGATTTAACTGCTTAGGTCCAAGCATTTATCAGAAGTTCTAATCTCTTTTTTTTTTTTTTTGTGGCACTTTTTCGCTTTACACACCAACAAAAAGTGATGTAACCAAGTTGGATCCCGTCCATGTATATCCATGTTTCTCACGAAGTTAAGTTGTGTCATACCAAATTTCATTCTAGCACTTCAAAGGTCTATCTGGTCAATGGATCGTTTTGGCCTTTCTTTAGTCTAACTTAACACAGGAATGGGAGTGGTAAATACATGTACTTGAAATATTCCCCAGATTATATTTATTCCAAGTATACATAGAACCAAGGGTCTAACACTCTAGGTTTGAGTTTTTTTGTTGCTGAAATTTCGTTTTGGCCAGTTTCATCTTTACACATAGAGGAAGAGGTATGGATAAGTGCGACACATCTTATGTCACTCCCAGAGTCAATTTCTGTATGCATAACAAGTTTTAGGTTCATAGCACCAAGGGTTTTTCTGGCTCAACTACCATTTTTGGGGTTTTTTCTTGTTTCCATTGCAACTATTTTTAGATATTTTTAGTCTATGCTATCAGTTAAATTAAAACCCATCATCATGCCAAGTTTAAGAAAAATCCACCAATTGGTTTGGCCAAAATGATGGTACACAAATACAGTGGACATACCGACAGTCAGACAGAAAAACAGACAGATAGACAGAGAGAAGGATGCACAGACAGACATATGGACGGATGAAGACAGAAGGATGCACAGACAGACATATGGACGGATGAACAGACAGACAGACAGACAGACAGACAGACAGACAGACAGACAGACAGACAGACAGACAGACAGACAGACAGACAGACAGACAGACAGACAGACAGACAGACAGACAGACAGACAGACAGACAGACGGACGGACAGACAGACAGAGACACAGACAGACAGAGAGACAGACAGACTGACAGACAGAGATACAGACAGACAGACAGACAGACAGACAGACAGACAGACAGACAGACAGACAGACAGACGGACGGACGGACGGATGGATGGATGGACGGATGGATGGGCAGACAGACAGACAGTCAGACAGACAGACTTCTCCTTTCAAATAAATAGAAGATAGTTGCGTATAACATACACTATGTAAAAAATTAGTGCCTCATTCTTGGCCTGTGTACAATAAGCAGAAGATAATTTAGAACATTAAGCAAGGTGGTCAATGTGAAGAATGTGGTGTTAGACTGTATCCTTACTTCTCTCTCCAGTGGGTCCCACCTACACACCCACCAACCTAACCACAATTCCCAGGGCCACCTCCATTGATTTCTCTTGTAGCCAGCCTGCAAAAGACCTGGTGGAGTACTACATCCTAGCTAACTACTTCATCATTAAAGGCTGTGATCTTCCTGTGCATGGAGGTACCATTACAGGAATAGATGGTTCAAGCCGTACCTTCAACCTTTTTGGAGTAGAGGAAAACAGTGAAGTTGATGTCACAATTACAGCTGAATGGTGCAGGAAGTAGTCCAGAGCCAGCAAGGATCTCAACCACCACACTTATAGCAGGTGGGATGTGTAACATTGTGAGGTTATTCTTTAGACACATTTTTAAAAAGTGGTTCCCATGGTGAGAAAAAAAAGAAAAGAAGTTTCCATAAAAAATAAGGGCCTGAAAAACTATGATATCATGTTAAAAATAGTTGTCTTCCAAGCTGAAAGTCCCAGCTTCAAAATCCCCAAGATACAATTTTTTTTTTATCCCTGTTTATTTTGTGTGTTCCTTTTTTCTTTCATTTTTTTAATTTTTTTATTTCTCCCTCATTCATTTCCTTTATACTTCCTTTTCTTTTTTTTTTACAATTGACTAAGATTTCAAGTACTGCATTTGCATGTATTTCTATCTACTATTGGGGATAATAGACTAAATTTAAATCTGCAGATTAAAGAGAAAAAGAATCAGACTCATAAGTCCATGGTTTTGTTAGTTAATTTTGATAAGATTTATTCTGGGTCCATGCAGTTGTATTAGAATAGCAGCTACATTTTTAAAAGGTTGGGTCAAGGTTGAAGGGGTCTGTGTGGCATGCTTTTTGGCAGCTCTGTGCACATATATTATTACTTTCATACATAAACAACAAATATTAAGCAAAGAAAAAGGAAAGTTAAAGGTAAGCAGCACCATAGCTTGTTTAAAGGTGAAATATTTCCTTATAAACAATATTTCACTCTAAACTGAAAGTAGAAAAGGATCATGAAATTTGTTTCAAAAGGAAAATAAAAAAAAGGAAATAATTATGGTTTTTGATTCCAGGTTTTCTAAAGTGATAGGTGATTATGTGTTGGTAGCACAGTTCAATGGCTATTCTATATGGATATGTTTTACAAAATACAAATATACAACTGGAATAATGGATGTTAAATTTGATGATCAAATCACAACAAAGGTATAAATGTTCCTGCTTTTCTTGACACCCAATTTAGTCTCGATCCTGTCACATCGCTCTGTTTCCATCAAATTTATGTTTCAGCTATACATTCAAGGTTTTGGGCAAGACAGAAAAGGAATGAAGCTACATGCCAAAAACTTTGCATGCAGACACAACTTGTCTCTTCAAACAATATGGGGTGGGTCCCATCAGGCCACACCTCTTTGTCTTTGTGTGTAGGCTAAAAATGCCAAAAATTGTATTTCTAAAAAAAACTTCTACTTTATTACATGTTCACATGTTCACTTTTGTTTTAAAAGTTTACAACATATATCTTTAAATCATACAGTTTTGTGGCTACTGCCCATAAAAACCGCCATAAATAGTCTTTTTGTGCTGGTACCTATAAATGAAAATTTTTTTCTGTCTGCTGTCTTCAATCTCCGCAAGAGTTTTTGGTCAGATGGCTACAATTTTTTTTTTTTGAGAATGATGAGAGTATCCTAACTTACTTTTACTACTAAATTTTTTTTTTTTTTTTTTTTTTTTTTCTTTTTTTTTTTTTTTTTTTTTTTTTTTTTTCAGAATGGCACATTTGGTGGGTAAAAATGTTCATCAAAATTTCGAAAAAAAAAATTAGTAGTTCACCTTGTCCTTTATTTTCTTTTATCATTTTTTCCATTTATCTTTTTTTTCCTCTAATTTTTATTCTATATTTTTTTCTCTCTTATTTCTCTTCTATAGATTTTTCTTTTATATTTTCCTGCTTTTATCTTTTTTCCCTTTTATCTTTTTTTGCCTTCCATCCTTTTTTTCTCACCCCTTTCCTTTCTTATTTCCTCTCATCTTCTCTTTCTTTTTCCCTTCATTTCTCCAATCCTTTTCCTTTTTTATTTCCACAATTACCCTTAATTGCTTTCTTCTTGCACTCCTTTTTCCTTTCTCCTTCCATCTTTTCCTCTACCTTCCTTTTTTCCACCTTTATTCTTTCTCCCTTTTTTTCCCTTTCATTCCTTTCTTCCCCATTCTTTTACCACACTTCTTATTTCTTTACCCCTCTCCCTTTTGCTTTCTTCTTTTCCTTTTCCTACTCTCCCCACCCTCCACTTCCCCCACCCTGCTTTTCCAATCCTTTTTACTTCTAATATTCTAATCTATATATCTGTGTGTGTGTGTGTGTGTGTGTGTGTGTGTGTGTGTGTGTGTGTGTTGTGTGTGTGTGTGTGTGTGTGTGTGTGTGTGTGTGTGTGTGTGTGTGTGTGTGTGTGTGTGTGTGTGTGTGTGTGTGTGTGTGTGTGTGTGTGTGTGTGTGTGTGTGTGTGTGTGTGTGTGTGTGTGTGTGTGTGTGTGTGTGTGACTCATGGTTGTACGTTCCTATTTGGCTAATGACCTGCCAAATCGGTTGGACCTTGACACCTGAAAATTGGCATATACATACTTGCATATACAACTTGACCCAGGGACAAATCTGTTCTATATTAGAATTCAAGGAGAGGAATCCTGCAATGGCAGGTCCTGAAAATCTTGATTATTCATGCTTAAGTAAACTTCCTTCTTGTATGAGTAACCACTAAGTGTTTTACAAACCACCTATATAATCTGGTCTCACAAAGTGAATTAAGAAACTTGGTTCAGTTTGTTTAAGCACATGTCTCTCAAGCTCAAATCAGTTGTTCAAACCTGGACTCTGATTTTTTTTCCCTTTTGTTTTTTCCCCCTTTTGATTTTTTTCCTTTTTTTCTTCTTCCACCCCTCCCCCCCCTTCCACAATTTCAATTGCCACTCAAAATTATTTGTTCACTATTGCAAACTTGATTAATAAACCACTAGGAAATCAGCCAGATGATGAAGGTAAACTATAAGGACATGTCTTAAATTACCATAATTTCCCTGCATCCACTTTTAACCAGCTTGCATAACAATAAAAACATCATGTTATTGTAACGACTAATATAATTATTGACTGATATGTAATTATATGGTCTCAATATTTTCAATTATTGCTGTCTCTCTTGATTTTATCTAATGAGTTTACTTAATATGTAGCACTGTTACCATCATAGTTCTTATTATCACATTTTCAAGTCAGTTCTGTAAGTATATTGACTTGTGCTAACTGGATAAGAAGTTTTCTTAGATTCCCTATCAAATTATTAAATAAGTGCTATAGTTACTCTATATATTTTTGAGAGTGCTGTCATCATGTCATTATACCCATCTTAATCCCTGAGTTTAGTTGGATTTTTTTTTTTTGTAACAGTCAATGTTTTCCTATAATGTTTCCCCTATTTATGATACTAGATGGTGGTCTAACTTCACTTTGTCACCTAAGTGTTAAACTCGCATTACTGAACTCAAAATTGTATTATGTGCTTACCTAATTCTGTTTAGCAAAATTCTAAGAACAACTGGCATAGTAGAGGGCTTGACATGCAAACAAAGTTTAATAGTTGTACAACCTCTCTTTGCTAAACTTTCAAAATTGTATTAAATACCAATTTATGTGGCTAATGCATTGACAAACCCTTCAACATAGAGACCTCAAACTTTGATTACATATACAACTTGACTAATATAATGACTTGGCCAATGTTAAACCCACATGAAAGAAATGTGGGGTCACCCAGACACGAGAAACAGGAGATTATGTGAATGTGATGAGTCCATTCTTGACCAAAAAATGATCAAAATTACATTAAATGCTAATTATCTCTGTTGAAATGATCTTCAGAAAAATTCTAAAAAGTAGCCTTGCCACTACATCTATCCTCACACCAAATTTTATCTACCTTTGAACTCAGGAAGCATTCTTAATTTTCTAACACATTCAGCATTATGGAAGGATAGACATACACATCCCTTTTTATATGGGATCGCATATCCTAATATTTACATATTGAGTTTAAGTATCAGCCACAATATTTATCTATATATATATATATATACATATATATGTATACATATATATATATATATATATATATATATATATATATATATATATATATATATATATATATATATATATATATATATATATTAGGTGCTCTTAAACATTACAAAAACAACTGTAAGGGAAGCCATATGTATAATTTTTATAACATTTTTAAAATTAGAACCAGCTGAAAGTTAGTTGTGGCACAGTGTCTAGGAAGATGATGACACTCATGTTTGTTTATGTTTGATACTGATTATCAGGAGAGAGAGAATAAGTGTTATAGTTTTGGCTAGAGATAATTCTTGAAGATAATGCGCACATTTCTATCTGTCTGTCCATCTGCCCATTCTCTAATTTCAATTACAATTACTTAATTGAAATAGAAATAACATTGATTGCATTTGTAATTGAACCAAAGTGGCATCTCCCTAAATAAAGTCTATGAAATAGGGACAACCTCTATACAATGGACAAACAGTAAGGCACTGAATGATACTCTACAAAAGTTAATATACCTCTGAAAACAACCCTACAACTCTGAACTACAGACAAAAGCTGAGACAGCTTCTAGTAAATTCAGTGAAAATGGACCTCATACAAAGCTGACAAAAGCCATATTCCAGCCTTTTTTTTAAATTGAACGAACAAAAGTGAAGAATTGAGTGAAGTTCATGGATCTGAAAGATTCTCCACAAGGTTCTTTAGTGGCTCAATGTAGGATTTTGGTCCATACAGCATGGTTGGGATATAGTGTTTCCAGGTGAACACCAATAATTTAGTTCATGTCTTTGCAGCAAAACCCTTGTTGATCTCTCTGTGTAAAAGCAATGCATTAATTCTTTAACCAAAAAAAGAAGAAAAAAAGGCATATCCAATGTGTCTTGAAACATGGCATGAACACTCAATTATTAAGTGCCAGATTGAACATCCTTATTCTCTGCCTTTGTTACCTATCCCCCTTTTCATTATAGTTAAAGGAAATAATCCATGTATATACTAAATCAGTTCAATTAACTGTAGAAACAAGAGTTTACTGTTATGACATTAATAAATATTTAGTGGTTGGTCTTTAGCTGACCTCTTATAGAGTACAATCTCTTTACAAAGAACAATTATGTGTGTCCCAATGCATCCATTATTCAGAGGTACCACTGTACACATTCATAACTAGTGATTATAATTATTTGAGTGGTACACTTACCATAAAAATCACGATATGTAAAAACAATCAGTTACTCTATATCTTCAATACCTTAATAAGGTCAGCAAAACTATGAACAAAATGAACCCTGCACTATAGCAGTACTATGAATGTACGGCATAGATTGTGGAATTCCATCCATGTTAACCTTAAGATTAATGATACAACTTACCAAGCAGCTAAAATTCCATATTTTACATCAAAAAATGGGCAATTGGTAGCTCAGTAGCTCTGATGATTGTGATTCCAAGCCTGAGAAGATCATCAACCATTTGATTTAAAAGTAAAGAAGAACCTTTTTGTCTCCAGCAATGATTTAAATGATATGGATAGATGGTGTGTCTTATCCTTTATCTAAAAAGAAGGTATTCAGTTTCTATTTTAAAGATGTGGAAGGGAAAAAGTATGATTTTTAATAATATGAAGAAAAAAACTTCCTTAACTATATCTATCCTATACCATTGGAAGAATGCTCTAAAAACAATTGACATGACAACTGTAGCAACCATCAGGATGCATTAAAATGACAATGATTCTGAAAATGCCACCTGTAAGTGAACAGTTGAGTTTTCAGTGTAAAAGGCTTCAACAAAGTCTGACAAAGTCAACAAAACATCTTTATTAAGCAACTGCTTCTACTTATCTATCTTCATCAATTAAAGGTTCTCTGACTATAGAAATTTAGGGAAGGTGATGATACTTTATTGAAATATTGGTTGCAAGAGAATAAACTATCATGTGACCCTGTAAAGGAGCAAGTAAAAAATTCTAAGTTTTATACTTTCAAGAATGAATAAAAAAAAAAATTTATCCCTTTTTTTGATTAAATAAATTAATTGACCCCAATGATCCATGTAGACAAAGCCCAGAAACAAATAATATAATCAAATTATTTCCTTGGCTCTAACAAAATAAAAAGATTAGACTATAATTAGCAATTTAGTATCATCTTGGTATAAAATTATTAGTGATGAAGCCAAGGTTGCTGCTAAAATGGAATTGTTCAATTTGTCACTTTTTTTAGGAGGATAGGTGAGAATTACCAAGTAAGTGAAGGTATTTTTGGGCTATTCTCACATACAAGCTCCTCTATAGATAAAAACTATCTTTATTGTTACTAGAGAAATACCTATGGATAGTTTTGCAATTGCTCTTGGCCTCATGTAGTTACAAACTCAATAAGTTTGCATAATGTTTGTGTGATATTTCCTAGGTAAATATTATGAATGCACCTTAAGTAATTATTGTCCTTTTGAACTTCTATTAGATCAGGTTAATGTGGTTTGTAATGTAACTTCCTTTAGAAAAGTGGTTTAGAATAGGATAGATTGTAATGATTATTGATTCATGAACTTTGAACTTATTGAGGTCATGCATATGAAAAGGGATGGCCTTTCATTGTATTACTGTTGCATTGAGATTCTCCTCCTGTTGCCCATTTTTTGAAAGTCAACTTCTATTACTCCTGAATTTAAATAGATTTAATTGCATTTAGTAGAGAGAATTCATTGGGTTTTAGCTAATAGCTAGCTACATTCAATGAGACAGACAGTCCTTTTGCAAGATTACAACTTAAAATTGCAACTTTCATAGTAAAGATTATTTAATGGAACTATATTCTATCCCTAGCCCTAATCACATTCTATCCATACTGAAACAGTGGGAATGTGAGAAACCCTTGAATATTTCAGGACAATTGGTTCAGGCTCTGGGAGGAGATGTATCCTGGACAGAAAGACAGACATGCAGGCAGGAGGGTAGGAAGGTAGACAGACAGTACATGAATTATAGTAAGACTAGTTATAGATATTATGAGCCTGTTGCAAATTTTAACTTTGATTGAGCACTGAACAAACAGGGGGTAACAAATTGTGTATCTACCAAAATATGGCTGGAAGACAACATAGAAGACATTATAGTCCATTATTTAGCCAAGTAAGAGTTTGCTGGGTATGGATACCTCCCTACAAGAAGATAAATCAGCAGCTATAACCATGGGCAGACAAAGAAAGGAGGAAACATTCACTCACTTATATGATAGTGAAGTTAAAACTTGTCAGGATTAAAAAATGGACCACTATGACTTCCAAATTATAGAACAGTACCTATAAGAAACAATGATTCACCAGTGTTCTCATACATGTGATTTATTTGGTCAAAAATAGTTGAATTAATGCAGCATTCACAATGTTTTTATCAAGGATTGGACAAAGTGAGATCTTGCAATAATAACAATTTAATTTTTTTAAATCTTAAATGAGATAATTTTAGTGATGTTCTCGAGGAAGCAATTCTAATACCAAGGACATTTCAACTGTATGTAAATTTGTGAAGAGAAGTGCACTGAATAATTTTTCAAATCCACACCTTAAAAGTTCATAAATTGCTTAGACTGTACCTAATTGTCTCTATTACCATAGCAACATGTTCTTACAAACCCCATGTCACCCATGGCAGTGCGAAGGCTTGTAATTATTTATATTAGCAGTATTTACATTGCTTGTGTATGGGGAATTAATTATTGCCTTTTCTTTTCTTACCCACTTAATTTTGGCTTCCATCACTACTGCCCATTTATAAAAGCTTAACTGTCCAATCACCCCTCAAATAATTTGATATGTCTGCCAACCCTGACAAGTACATTAATTACAACACTGGAGGATATTACTATATTATGGAAATTCACCATTACGAGAAATGAAGTGAAACTAACAAAAAACAACTTATGTCCTCTCTATTGGTCCCCCTAGTACAGTGTGTCATATATATATATATATATATATATATATATATATATATATATATATATATATATATATATATATATATATATATATACCAGGGGTACCAATAGAGAGGACACACACACACACATATAAATGATATGCTTTTTCCATTTAATATGATAACTTTGACTTTATAAGAAGGTTCTAATGAATTTTGAAGCCCTATCGACAACTCTTACTCATGTGGGAGGCCAAAGGAATGAAGACTGCCTGACAGTAATTCGAAGAACTCTTGATACATTATCATAGTATCAAATTTTGGTTGTCTGGAAGAACCAGTCTAAAGGATTCTAACGAAGTTTGCCTCCATAGTTCTGTCTTCTAGTAAAGAAAGCCTGAAATAGCTTTATTAACTATACACTTTTCAGACAACTGGGAAAGATTAAGTTTCTCTGCTTAATCTCATTTTATTTATTAATTTACACATCTAAAAGGAACAGCAGTTAAAGATTAATTTGTTCAAAATGTCCTAACTCTTGTAATAGTCATTTGATGGCTGTACATCTGTGTTTGTACGAGTTCTGCTTTTGAATGTGTGTTTAGAGTGTATGAGTTGGAGTTTCTTCATGTGAGTGAGTGAGTGTTAGTATGTGTGTGAATGTGTTCGTTTGATGTGTGCATGCATATGATTAAACTATTCTGTACATTTGATCAGTCTGAAATGTATCCTTGGGGAGGATGTGGGGTGTTAGGTAGACTAAGTGGGGGTTGCAAGTGTATCTCAATTTTACCATTCGGCTTCTTAATTTTCTTTAATTTTCATTCTTCTTTGCTTGATCCTTCATGGAACTATTTCCACCATTGAATGTGTAGTATTAAAGAAGACAAGAAGTTGTATTCTTATCAGCAGTGCAGTACGCAGCTATTGAATAGGAAGTGATTTGTTGTTTTAACAGGAACAAGAAATTTGAAGTGTATTTGCAATGAAATTCATGGATGTGTGACCACATTACCACCATGATTTGTTGTTGCCCAAGTTCATTACTAGCAATATATATACAGAAGTAGTGAAGTATCCATCACTTCAATATAGGCTGGTCATTTTAGATCTCAAATCATGACAAACCTGAAAAAAAATTGTTACTAAAATATATTTGGTATTGTTGAAAGTGTATTTTTATACTCTTTAACATTGTGAAATGTCCTCTTTAATCCAGCTTGGGGAAAAATAGTTTCAGACAATTTACTGTGACCACTCAAAAATCTTTTTTTAATGGAATAGTGGGTATATATACAAAAAAAGTATGTGTGCAATACATGTCAAAGTTTTGCTTGTCTAATGTTAATCTTTCTCTACAATATATTTAGCACTGGTAATGTTTCAGTTGCAGAGATATTAATTACACTTAATTCATTGATTGGGATTAATCATCCCAATTACAGTGATAAAAACACCAATTTCATAACTAAAAGTAGTTACATAAGCACCATCTTTCCTGATACTAATCTCTCCTAATGTTTAAGAGCTACAAGGTAGAATGTCTGAATCTGCTTTCTAACAAACATTCTTTATATCATCAATATTCAGTGAAGGGCATCTCACCATGCTTCACTGAGAGCAATACTGCACAAGTTTATGGATTGACTTTGTTATTAAACAAGTTATGATGAGGTTGATAATAGTAGAGGAGGATTAATAAGGGGACATCGAATGACAGAGTCTGTACAATTACTCTGGATCTACAGCTTACACCAATGTGAGGAGGTACGTAGCTAAAGCCATTACAAATTTGATGTCTCAGGTGTCTCTTTGAGTACCATGTCAGATTTAGGATTGAATAATTACAGGAATGCTGAATACATGATAGAGAATAATCAAATTTTTGTTGTAAATAATTGGATAGTCTTGTGATAGAGTACATGTTACAGCTTGAGTGTTGGATAGTGTGTCACAGGAATGGCAGCTCTCAGTGTGCTGATCTTTGCATAGTTCATCAGTGCTAGAGACCCATCTCCTTCTAGGGCATAGGTAAACTTAATAATGAACTCTCCAGCATCCAGTTATTACCACTTCAAACATTAGCTTGTATCGGGATCCTTAAAGATTAGCTATAGTAGATGGTGGAGGATTATTACTGTTAACAGTGAAGCTTTAAACACCTCCAAAGGCATGATGTATTTGCTTGATGACCTCACATGTAGACAACCATCAGGTCTCAGAATGTGAAGGGCAATGAAAACCTGAGACAGATTACCAGGCAAGCTTATTTTTTGGACTCCAGGGAAAATAAATTAACCCCTGATTTCACATAATCATCCAGAACAGGACTATAGATATGCTCCCCAGCATGATCTCGAGTGTGTGTAAAGCAACATACATCAACTACTTGAGATTATACTAGCTTCAGTATATACATATGAATGACACATCCATCATCAATGGAGCACAACCACCACTGCTTCTGCCACACGAGTTGTATTATCAAAAATACGAGAGAGAGACTTGCTTAACAAGACTTTTAATTGTACTTTACTGTTCTTTATTAATTATTGAGATCAGCTCAGTCATGTGCTGACTAGCAGTCAAACTATGTGCATTAATTACAAGTAAGTTTAAAATACAGTCAACCTTTTTTGCAGTGACAACAGACATGTAAAACATAACACAGACTTCTTCAGAAAGACCCTTGCCTATATGGTGTGCATCTTTGTCATGTGTATCCCAAAATACCAACAATATTCCTTTCACACTTTTATGTACATACCATTTTCGCTCTTCATTTAGAATGCTTAGATGAATGAATAAGTAAATTAATTACACTTATTAAAAATAATTGTCTGTGGAAATGCACTAAAAACCAAACTTTTATTCAAGGTTTTCAAGTTTCCTTTGCATAAAGTTTCCATATAGGCAAGACATGGCTTAAGGTTACATCACAAATGTTCTCAGTTGCAATCTTGAAATTTACAATATCCTCATACATATGGCTGCAGTCTGTCTCAATATCTACACAACTAAGTAGAATGGCACCCACTTTCCTGCAATAACATGAATAGGTTGCACTGGTACATGTCAAAATCTTGTCATACCTTATATGTAACACATTAAAAAGTAATGTAATCCTTACTTTTATAAATCTAAAGAAACACTTCAGACTGACTACATTAATATTGATGAGTTGCACTTCAATGACTCGTGAAAAAAAAGGGAAAAAATTGCACCAATGATTACAAAAATATTTCAGTAGGATGTTCCATTTTTGGTTGATCATGAAATGGATTTACCAAAATTAAGGGATTAATATAAATTTAGAAGGCAATGCAACCAAAACAAAGATTATCATTTTAATGGAATTTTTTTTTTTTTTTTGGTATTAAATATGTATTGTCACAATACGACAAAATAAAAAAATAAATAAATAAATAAATTAAAAAAATTTTAATATCATATGTACACTGGTAATTTAATTTATTTGTGTAGTTAAGTTTCACAAAAAAAAATTAGGTATAAAATGCCCAATAAACAGATTATGGAGAAAATAAGTGAGTTTGTAATGATGGATGTTGCACTGTATTAGTGTAGCTACAGGCTGTGCTCTTACTTTGACTCATCCTTAGGCTTCAACTTTGCTCTTTGTATTCTGGTTGTGATGATTATTAATACCAAAATGACTATCACCAACACTGTCACAACAAACACTGCCACCACTCCAGCTATGACAGTAATGAACTAAATTCAACTTTCTTCCTTTTCTTCTTTTCATTCCACTATTGGTAATCAAAAGATGCACATGCACCATCCAATTTTAGAGGGAGGAATTGAAGAGGGATTGTGTCTCCAGAAGATACCCACTCCTCTATCAAGGTTAGGAGGGCTGTGACTAGTGCCTGGAGAGTGCCATGTAGCTGTACACAGTATGTGACAGACTGAGGGGAAGATGGATGACACAGGAATACTCTGTTTGTGAGTCGATTAGCAGTGAAGGCACAGTCACATCTACTAGCCATGAACTTTTTTTCATTGATCCACAGCACCCTGCACCAGTATACATCTCAGTGGCTGTCACGCAAGGTTTCAAAGGTGAGAGTCATTGTTATGGATGGAGATGAGCTGGACAATGTCACACCTCCAATATATCATCCTCAATTGGTCCCTCTGGTCCCACCCACTCTATGACAAGACCCTCCATCAAGTCTTGTACCAAGACAACATCACAAGTGAGACTGTGAGTTCCCCAGCAGTTGAGGAACCTGAACTACTGATGACCACACTTGGGGGGTCTGCACCTGCATAAACAGAGAGATAACTAGTGATCAAGAAATGACATGATTTCCTCAGTATATATTAATGTGACCTCCCCCCATTGAACATCTAGATTTATACAAAACAGAATGGAACATGAAATAGGGATCACTCACACATCTACAAGTCAGCATGCTTAATGTCTTGTCCTATGAAATTTCCTCCCACAACAGCCCTAAATGGTCATTCAACATGGCCCAAGACAGCAGCCTATGTGTCTAGGCCTTCCTACACAATGTCCAACATAGAGCAGAAATACATCATGCACATATTATTTATTCCGGCTCACTTACTCTGGACAATTTTCTGTTTCTGTAACCTCACAAATGCATTCAAGGATTAGATCTTCGATAGTATAGCAGATTATTAGTTGTAAATTAATAAGCAATTACCAGGTGTTATTTTTATAGTATGTAGAGTTTAACCACCTCACTAACCATACATAAGTTTAAAAAAAAAAGCTCCAATACCATACACAAGTTAATTAAATTGTAATGTTGTTCAATTATAAAACATGAATATAAATTACACAATTGTAATTGTAATTGAAGTATATTCTAATGAGTGTAATTGTGATTGCAAAAACATTTACAAATAGAGTACAACTGATACAAAAATGATCCACCTATTCATTTCCTTGCTCAACTAACACTAGGCAGTGGAGTAGGAATCAATATCATATCTACTCAATAGACTTAGAATCCACACCAAAATTGATATTGATGTTTATTGATACAGAGGTATATTTAAATAAAGTCTTGGGACTGTAGCCAGTTGTTTTTATTTGTATGCCAGCTTAATCTATTCTGATGTTTAAAATACTTGAACATGTGCAAGCATTATTTTTCTCTCCCTCTATTAATAAGCTGTTGAATGATGTTGACAAATAGCATTTGGTGTAATTTATTCATTTCATTTCAATTGTCAGAAGGGAGAGAAGCCCCAAGGGGCAGACTGATTGTAGTGAGATTTGGATCAAAATTTGTACACAATTTGTGCATACCCCAAAAGAGAAAAAAATGCTTTAAAATAGGGGCTCACCAAGAAAGAAACTTCTCAGGAAGCTAAAAAATTTGAATAAAACTTCTTCTTGGCTCCCGAAGTGAGCCCTTCCAGTTTGTTTTACATAGCATGCTCCCCCCTCATAAGCGGCAAAGTATATTTTCATACAAAAAAGACCTTTAAAAAATGTGTTGAAATTGTTAGTGTTATATTTCCAAGCTGAAGGGTGATGAAACCATCCTAATTAATTTTTTAAAATCTTCATCTCTTCCCTTCTTTTTTCCCTTTTTCTTTCTTTTCTTGTCTTCATTTTTTCTTTTCCTTTTATTATTGTTTTCCTTCTATCATTTTGTTTCATTAATTTTTCAAACTTCTATCTTTTTAAACCTGCTGTCTTTTCCTTCAGTCTCTTCTCGTCTTATAGTTTTCTTTACCTCTTTTTCTTCATCTTTTTCCCTTCTACTTTTTTTTTCCTTTTCTATCTGTTTTTCCTATTATCTTTTTTTTCTTCTATCATTTTTATCTATCTATTTTTTCTTTCTATCCTTTCTTCCCTCAATCCTTCCTTCATCTTTTCTCAAGAACCAATCAGTCTAAATATTAACATGTGGAATCCTTGTGACAGGGAGGGTTTTCCCCTCCTGTGAGTGTGGATATGGGTGCAGTTCATTTATAAACTACAACTACAGGAATTTGTTATCTCTGTAATAAACTAATGGTACTTTCACATACGTTTCATTAATTGTATTATATTTTTGATTGTATAATGAGAATAGGGTCAGTAACTACAACAAACTACATTAAAGCAAACTAAACAAGTGAGTTTGTTACTGCAGGAGCCCAAAAGTCAACAAAGAAAAAGATGTAAAGTTCTCTTATTTACTAATCCACCTAGTCATTAACATTCATCCTCAACTAGCACAGAATTATTTTTATAAAAGTGAACTAGGATTTAATCATACTTTAACTATATAGTCAGTGTTGAGATAAATGTTACTGTATTGCGAACAGCAATCATCATTAATGCTCCTAATATTGGATCAGGTATGGTTTCTCCAGGTTGTATTTTCATACACCACAGAAAAGTACACCAGAAAAAACATTCTGGGCTCCAGAATGTTAGTTAGAGCTGTTACTAATATTCGTGTTGTGGTAAAAGTTGTTTCAGGCTTTCAGATTCACAGGAAAGCCATGAGATTGTGTCAAACTGGAATCTGCTGGATTGGATGCATCCTGGTTGTTACGAGCCACATATCTACCAGGTTGCAAGTGTATTTTCCAAAAATAACCTCAACTTTTACTAAAAGTATTTCATTTTGAATGAGAATTATTTTCGATATGAATGAGATATGATCATATAGTTGAAGTAATATTTGTCCACTCCCAAAATGAAACTGGTTGACATTTCAAAAAAATAAAAAATGACCTTGATGTATTTTTTGCCAAGCCTTATAGAATTATACCAATTTTTGTGAATTTCACAAAAGAATATCAAATAGGCTTGCTTTTAAACAGAGTAACCCTCTCCACATAATCTACTTATTTTCTTCTCTCTTTTTTTACAGTGGTTTCTAATAAATATTCATAAACCTTCAAGTATAATGAAGAAGCATTACATTTCTTTGGAAACAACAGTTAAAATGTGACAATATATTATTTATTTATTACGAAAATAACTTTAGTGCTGATGTATACACAAATTCCCTATGCTCTAAATTCTCAACCAACTACTACTGCAGCTACAACTATGCATTGCTAAACAGTTGCATTACAATCTTTGCAACAGTGCCATTCATAAGTTGCAGTGTTCCTGGTGTGCAGTATTGGAGCCATCAGTGATCCAGTAAAGACCAGCCTTGCTGTGTGGACTTGCCTTGGCCACCTCCTCACAAGATGTGGCTGCATAGGATCTTGCCAGACCCAAGGGAACCACTCCAAACTCTGAGGACAGTAAGCCCAGCACATCCACCAATATGTCTTCATTGTCTTGTTCAGATGGACAGCCATTAGCAGAGACCCTCACTGGATTGCCGCCCTTCTTAATGCCTCCATTTTCACCTGCAGGTGTAGATATGACATATCTAACTGGGAAGGGAAGGGAAGGGAAGGGAACCTCTCTGTGGAGTGTGTGGAAGACATGGTATTGCCATCAATTTTAAAGTCCAATCATTAGTCCAGTACAACACTTGAAAAAAAATGAAGTATCTCTGACTAATAAATCTATGAAAACTGAGAACCTATAAACTCAAAACTGAAAAAAATGTGAGCGATCAGTGGAGCTACTGTTTATGTCTGCACACCAACTTGCAGCCAATCATGCCTAACCACATGCAACTCAACAGCTAACAGAAGGGGAGGGAGGATACACTTCATCTCTTATTCATGCTCGCTCCTGAAGCTATAGTGACACAGACACACCCTACAAGACTAATACAGGATTTCACATAAAGATACACAATGGTTGTCTAACAATCCACAGCATATGCAGTTAATGTAAGAGGTCATCCATATTATTTAAGGAGGTAAAGGAATATTGTATTACACTTACTATCCTGCAAAGTCTGCACAATCACTGGGTCACTGTAAGGCCCCGCCCCTATCTTGGTGAAGGCTCGGACAGAGATGCTGTAGTTGTAATATTTCTCTAGTTCCGTCAGGACCACTGACATATTTGATCCAGAAACATTCAGTATATTACCCTCCACAGTTCTCCCAAAGATCTCCAGTGGAGTGTACATAACCTCATACATGATGATGTATCCATTCTGGTCTATTGGAGGCACCTCCTCCCACATCACTGCAATAGTTGTGGAGGACTCCGCCATTGCTCTCACATTCTCTGGGGGACTGCTAGGATCTGGAGGAAAGGGTAATCAAGTGACATATTTACTGTAGACATTCGAGATATAAGTTGATTTCATTTTTGTGCATACGCTTCCAAAGAAAGAAATCTGGTAGAAATGGGACCAGGTTTAACCAGGAACGACTCTCACTCACAGATGAACACCCACCATGACATATGCTCTGAGAGGAGTGAACCTTCAAAAGGTCATCTTTATCTTACTTGATGTTTTTTTTTGAAGTTAATATTATAACAGAATCAACTACAACAGTTAATAGGAATAATGATAATCATTATTTCATCACTATATTATAATTATTATTACAGTGTATTTGTGGTACAGTTGTGGGAGTGCACAAATAATGTTTTTGTCATAGGGAATACTCTGTGAGGAAATCAGTTATTATGGTGCTTTCCTTGGGCAAGTGATGAATGATTTGTAAAGGGTCATCAACATCATATTTTCCTCCCACCCCCCTTCCAAAAAAAAAAACAACAACAAAAAACAAACAAACCAAAAAACAAACAAACCAAAAAACAAGAAAGTAAAAAAAAAACAAAAAACAAACCAGAAGCAATAAAAATGAAAAAATAATTTTTGAAATAAAAAACCAAAAAAAACCAAAAAAAAAACATTAACAAAAAAAAAAAAAAAAAAAAAAAAAAAAAAAAATTAATTCTTGGGAATTCAGCCAATTTCGCTGCTGCAGGTCACTTATTGTGCTTTTTAAGATTGTGATGCTCTCATGGTTTAGCCCACCATTCATTGGATCATTGGGCAGATTAATAATTTTCATTACTCTGTGAATTAGTGCATAATATGAGATTTGGAATGGCTAAACATGACACTTGGAATGGCTTAACATGACACTTGGGTGTCTGGTAAGGTTTATCACCAAAAAAAAAAAATATCTGAAATGTCATCCCTGGTGGGAAAAGGAAAAAAAAAAAAAAAAAAAAAAAAAAAAAAAAAATTCAAATTTCCAAACCAAAAATCGTAAAAAAAAAACCCCAACAACAAACAAATACCAAGGCCAGGTGGTTAAGGTGCAGGTGTCAAGCTAAAAGTCAGTGATTTAAACAGATTTATTTCCCTTTTCTTTTCTTCTCCTCTCCTACTTTTTTTACTTTGGTTAGATAGAACACAGACACATGTACACACAATTTTTTTTTTGTTGTTACTTACAGATTAGGGTCCTCAGTAAATTGCTATTTGTAGATGGTGACTCAAGCTGGTTTGTTATTCATTGAGTTGATTAGTTATTTATTGAGTTGATTTTTTACATGTAGATGACTGGCCTGAGTAGGAGGAAGCATACTTGCACACACATTCAAAACATGTAATCAGGTTACTTATCATTGAATTCTATATCATTGTGCCATATAGCCAACTCCATTGGAGGGAGGCCAACCTATTTAGGGAGAATCATCTATAGAGAAATTGGAGTAGTCTTGAATCACGAGTTTGTCAATAAAACCTCTGCGAATGAAGAAGCTTGATTACATTTGATTTGGTTAGTGTCTATTCAGTGTGGATGTTCCTGTAGTGACTAGAGCCACATACTTACACAGAGGGCAAATACCTGCCAACTATGGCCTGCCAGACACTCCTCTAATGGTGCCATTGCCAATGCCCCCCCCCCCCCCCAATGAGCTTCAAAGGGAAACCTCATGGGACAACAAGGCCTCCTCCAATTTGAGCTCACGTTACTTAGTTAGTTAGTCAATTGGAGGGAAATCATCACCATCTTATCTGGCCTCTAGCTGAAAGGTGAACTATAACTGCATAAATATACACTCGGATACACAAACTCAAGATGAATACTCTTAGTTATATTATGCTAAACAATTAGAAAGAATGATTGTACAGTCCAAGTCATAACAAATTATTTCTCCGTTAAAAGTTTCATAAGTACAAGCAGTGCAATATTGGTACACCTTTATTTTCCTTATGTAAAAATCGAATCAATTTAAGGTAATTTAAAATTAAAATACAGGATTACTCAGACACTATCTCTTCTATAGATGCAGAGAGAATACTGCTATCAAATAGTAATGCATTGCTTAAAACCAAATCATTCCCCTACATCTCCACCTCAGGCTTGCCATAACGACAATATTGTATTATTAAAACTCGTACTTCCCTCCTCGGTCAATATAGTCACATCTTCACTGTAAGGCCCCATCCCCACACTAGTGTAGGCTCTGACAGAGATGGTGTAGTTGACATATTCCTCTAACCCTATCAGAACCACTGATAGTGCTGGCTCTGATACAGTTGTCGTATTGCTCTGCAGAGTTCCCCCAAAGGTCTCCAGTGGAGTGTACATGACCTCATACATGGTGATGACTCCATTCTGGTCTATTGGAGGCACCTCCTCCCACATCACTGCAATAGTTGTGGAGGACTCTGCCATTGCTGTCACATTCTCTGGGGGACTGCCAAGAACTGGCAAAGATCAATAAATGTTACCCGGTCATCTATACATCATCAGATCACTTCTCTACATAGTAGAACACTGGAAGAATCAGTTGATTCTGTGTTGGGGGAGTCTGATTAGTTGCATACAACCTATTAAAACAACTTTGTTACATCTTTATAGGAGGTGAGTCCCAATGCATCAGAGTATGTCAGAGATAATTAAAACAATTGTGGAGGACTCTGACATTTCTGACACACTATCTTGGGGGATGGCAGGAAGTGGCAAAGACCTTCAAATATTACAAAGATATCATCTGTCATCAGATCACTTCTCTATACAGTAACACATACCAGCCTCAGGGGTCAATACAGTCCCTGCCACACTGTAAGGCCCCGCCCCCACATCGGTGAAGGCTCGGACATTCAGGACCACTGACATATTAGATCCAGAGACATTCACTGTATCACTCTCCAGAGTTCCCCCAAAGGTCTCCAGTGGAGTGTACATGACCTCGTACATGGTGATGACTCCATTCTGGTCTATTGGAGGCACTTCCTCCCACATCACTGCAATAGTTGTGGAGGACTCCACCATTGCTGTCACATTCTCTGGGGGATTGGCCGGAACTGGAGAAGGGGAGATCATGTGACCAGAGTAAATTTTCTATAGATTCCAATAACTAGAACATAGATTCCTGTTCCAAGCAACATTGGTCCCAAATTTACTTTGTATCCATGTTGCACAAGGTATTCAATTAATAAAAATGGATGAGTATTAAATACAATATTATACAAGCAGAGGTTCCAGCATTTCCCAGGAATATCTCACTTCATGAAAACAACATTGCATCAATATAACAACAATATCTATCTCCCTACCTATCTACTCTATCTCTCTAACTATATCTATCTCTCTACCTATCTACTATATCTATTTCTCTAACTATATCTATCTCTCTACCTATTAAAAAAAATTTTTTTTCTCCAGATGCGAAATCCTCCCAAAATTTAGCCAAATGGCCCCTATATTTTCTGTGGAAGGTGTAGACAACCCAACTTAGAATTAACACAATTTTTTCCCCTTCTGAAGTGGCATCCCCGGTGAGAAACAGGAATTTAAAATTTCTATGCAGAAAAGCCTAGAAAAACATGGCCAAGTGGTTAAGGTATAGATCTCCTAAAGTGAAAGTCGGTGTTACAATTCCAGGACCATGTTGGTTTTTTCTTCATCCCAAACCCCCCCCCCCCCCCACCTTTTCCCTTCTAAAATTAATTTCCCCCTTCAAATGCATGGTAAAGAAGGATTCATTTGATTTTGACCGCACCTGGCGATACCTCTTCCTGCAGACATGTGAGGATGAAAATGCAAAAAAATGGTACAAAGGACCTGGAGAGCCAAAACTTGGCTCACACACACTTTTGACTCTGGGAATAACATGTACTGGGTTCCACCTGGTCACACCTCATCCTCTGGGTGTGTCAGGCCAAAAACAGTACTTCAGCCAAACCCTTGGTTACACATAGCCGCACCTCTTCGTGTGGGCATGCCCTTATGTCCTGAAACACCAGGTATATCTAGAAGATGATTGGTTATATGGACCCAATATTTTCTGGGAATGTGGGCATCCCAAGGATGATTTATCCATCATGAGTCCATTATTTCTTACTCATTTATCTACCTTCCTTTTATAGGTGGGTATGTTTACATGTTAGCTAATTTTGTGGTGGCATAGATACACACCACAACAGCTGAAAAGAGAGCAAAGTCGAGTGTAAATGGCACATGTGTTCTCAGATAGTAGGGTGCACTGACCCCATCCACCTCCCACACCCTCATTTCCACTAAACTTTTCCTTTTTATTTTTCTGAAGTTAATTGGCTAAGGCCAGGACAACTCCAACAACATTCAGACCACTCACTCTGACACAGTGTGAGACAGGAACTCTCACTTAATTTATATTCTCTAATTTTATCATGTTTGCTTGATTATAGAGACTAGTGACAATGATTGCATTGAGTGTAATCCATATAAGAGTCTATTAATTATATTATGTTTTTTCCCCCCTTCATTTATAGAGATAAGTGTCAATTATTCTTATCATATCACTTACTCCATTCATTACTGGACTGAAGACTGGCAGGCTATCTAGGGGAGCCAATTCTTCAAAAGTCCAATCAATAGTTCAGTACACAGCTTGAAAAAAAGTTTATCTCTCGACTATTAAATCTATGAAAACTGAGAACCTATAAACTCAAAACTGAAAAACTATGAGCCATCAACGGAGCTTTTGTTAAGGTCTGTTCACCAACTTGCAGCCAATCATGTCTGACCACATGCAACTCAACAGCAATAAAGAAGGGGAGGGAGGATAGACCTCATCATCTCTTACTCCTGCTTGCTCTTGAAGATCGTGCAACATTTCTCGCATTAGGATCAGAAATGTACAATTCTGTATCAGCTGTAGAGACATAGACAGACACACTACAAGACTAACACAGGATTTCACATATACATATACATAATGGTCATCTACCAATCCACAGCATATGCAGTTAAGGTAAGAGGTAATCTTAATAGTTAAAGAAGGTAAATGAATATTATATTACATTTACTATCCTGCTGAGTCAGCACAATCACAGCCACACTGTAAGGCCCCGCCCCCACAATGGTGAAGGCTCGGACAGAGATGGTGTAGTTGACATATTCCTCTAGTCCCATCAGGACCACTGACATATTTGATCCAGAGACATTCACTGTATCACTCTCCAGAGTTACCCCAAAGGTCTCCAGTGGAGTGTACATGATCTTGTACATGATGATGTCTCCATTCTGGTCCATTGCAGGCACCTCCTCCCACATCACAGACACTGTGGTTGGTGATGTTGCATTGCTGTGATATTTTCAGGAGAAGACTCTGGTTCTGAAACACAAGCAGCAACATTTTGACATAACATCCACCACCATTTCTCTAAAAGTACATATATATATATATATATCATCAGGGTTGTCCCCACCCAATAAGCTTCCATTTTCTGTGGCTGAATTATAGCCTGTATTACCGGGTTCTCTTATTAGTGCAATTACTAGCTATAAATGCCATAATCAAGTGCAAAAATAAAAATTACACCCTAGGTTGTATAGCTAAGCTGGTATTATCTAGTTCCACACCAAAAATGACCAAAGTTAGCTTGCCAGCTGCTATATTTGGCAAATGCTGGATAAGTCAGAAAGTCTTTATCTTCATTTTCTGTGTCTGAACCAGAACGTGATGAAGCTGAAGAGGAATCACTAGAAATATAAAAAATTATTCCACTCTCCTCAGGGACCTCTCCATTTATTCTGTCACATTTGCAATTCTTTCAGCTCTTCTGCAGTTGCCATCTCGCTAGGTGATAATAAATTACTACTACTCACAGACTTGCTGCTACAATCCTGCCTCCTAACTCCATGGGAATTGGTGAAGTATTATGGCTTTCAGTGAGTTGCTGCATGTGCTATTCCCCTTGTGATGCCATTGAAGAGTTACACACTCACGAGAAGTCTATTTTGGATGCTGAACCTTTTTCATAAAGATTAGTCCAAAATTGGACATATATATATATATGTATATATATATATATATATATGTATATATATATATATATATATATGAAAATGATAGAAGAGAATGAAAAAAGATGGAAGAAAAAAAGAAAAAAAAATTAGAAGGAAAAAAGAGATGGAAAAACAGATATAAGGGGAAAAAAGAGAGAAGGAAAAAAGATAGACAAAAGAGAAAAAAGATGGAAGAAAAAAACAGAAGGAAAAAAAAAAAAAAAAAAAAAAAAAAAAAAAGAAAAAAAACCAGAATGAAAAATGATAGAAGGAAACCAAGAAAGGGGAGGGGGGGGGGGGGGGAAGGAATGAAAAAAAAAAAAAAAGAAAAAGAAGAAGCAAAGGAAAGAAATTGAGTGGGAATTGAACCACCAACCTTCAACTTGGAAACACTACCCCTTACCATCCACCACAATCATCCAGGCTTTATTTGTATGGAAATTTTGAATTATTTTTTCCCCACCAGGGGTGCCATTTTCACAAAACATTTTTTGGTGGTAAAATGATTCAGGATATCCTCATCATCCCCAGAAAATTTCGGGGCTATATGTCTAAAATTCTGGGAGGAGTTTGAAGTCGGACAGACAGACAGAGATTTGACATTTATAGGTACTAGCAATATTATTTTTTTATTACCAGGTTATCATTAAGGACAAGATAGCGCCTTCTTTTATCCTTTTCTCTCATTTCAGTTACACTCTAATAATTAGACAAAACACATGGTAACATCAACTTCTTCCTCACTAAATATAACACAATTCCTTCATTTTCATAAAATTCACGTGACTGTACAGGATTGTACATAACAATGTCTAAGAGCCAGGATAGATAGGTGACACTTGATATGCCTTGAAATAATGATTTCTACTATTTCAAACAAGCAAGCTATCAATTAATACAAAATAGCACATTTTTAGTAGGAGTGGTCAAGGAAAGATGGCAGTGGTTTGGAAGCTTTGGAGTATGTAACTTGGAGTATAAACTATATTGCAGTGTTTAACCAATCAGTGACTGACCCAGTCATGACTAACTCAAGTAGTTAGACAAGTAAACCAACAAGAAAAGAGCAATCCCACACTGAGGCCTGTGGCAAATAATTACTACGATATTTATTAAAAAGTAGTGTTTTTAAGATCAAACAAAATAATTGTTTAAAACACTTCAGATGAGGTTAAAACTAGTAAGATTTACAACTTATGGGTTTTTTTAATACATTAAAACACTAATTTTTAACCACATGTTTCCATGCAGTAAAAGCAATTAATTGTAACCAATAAGTTGTAATGACAAACTTAGGTGTTTCAAAACAGTAAAAAAAAATTAGCTAAATATCTATTCCTGAGTAAAACTAATGGATATATGTTGCCACCCCCCCCCCCCCCCCTTCTTCCAACACCCATTCTAAGTGTTCTTAGGCCTGTGTCTGTGTACCACAGGCAAAACAACAACTAAAGAGCAGCAGATCTAATACATGTAGTTACATCAAATAAATACCTTTAAAATTACTGGGCCACTCTCCATATGTCAATACTGTTTGTAGTGCTCATAATATGACATTTAGAATGGCTAAACATTATACTTGGGTGTCTGCTAAGGAAGGTTGCCACAATTTTTTTTTTGTTGTGTCAATCCTGGTTTGGGAGGGGGGGGGGGGGAATTCAAATTTCCAAACCGAAGTGTAAAAACAGCAACAACAAACAAACACCAGGGCCCAGTGGTTAAGGCACAGGTCTCAAGCTAAAAGTTAGTGGTTTAAACAGATTTTATTTTCCTTTTCTTTTTTTCCCCTCTCCCACCTTTTACCTAGATTAGATAGAGAACCCACAAGACACACATACACACAATTTCTTCATTACTTATTAATTAGGATCCTCAGTAAATTGTCATCGTTAGATCATGATTCAAGCTGATTTACTATTTGTTCAGTTGATGTGTTGCATGTAGATTACTGGCCTGAGTAGGAAGAAGCATACTTGCACACACATTCAAACATGTAATTGTAATTGGAATACCCATCATTGAATTATATATTATTATGTTATATAGCCATTGGATGGAGGCCAACCTATTTAAGGCGGTTCATCTCTGGAGAAGGTGGAGCGGTCTTGAGTCATGAGTTTGTCCATAAAACTCCTCTGTGAATGAAGAAGCTCGAATTACATTTGATTTGGTTGGTCTTTAGTCAGTGTGTCTATTGTTGTGGTGACAAGAGCTTTCATCACCACTTACTTACACAGAGGGCAAACACCTGCCAACTATGGCCTGCCAGCTACTCGCTTAAAGGTGCTGTTGCCAATGCCCCCCCCCCCTCCCCAATGAGCTTTAATGGGAAACTTCTCTGGACAACAAGGACTCCTCCAATTGGGTGGGATGCAGTCCTCTTACCTTCATCCGAGGTCCTCACTGCAAGTGGAGCACTTGGAGAAGATGGTCCCCTGTCATTGATAGCAATTACAGTGAAGGAATAGTTTACACCAGGAAACAAGTCTGTGATGGAAGCCATTTCTTCAGTTGAGTTAACCATTTTGTTCCTCTGTCCTTCCACAAACACAGGCTCCATGAATGTTACCATGTACCCAGTGATGGGGGCATTATTGTCGTGTGGCTCTACCCATGTGAGGTTAACAGTACGGGATGTCACATTTACGAGAGTTAGATTTTGAGGTTGCTCTGGTATAGCTATGGATGAAACAAATCAAACCCCTTTCATTATTTATACTTACATACTGTTATATTTAGTGACACCACACTCTGAACCTATAGAGGAGGAACTAATGAAACATGAGAACACAAACTGTAAAATCTTTAAAGCTGACATGTGTAACAAAGAAAACAAATTCCTTACAAGTTATTGTACTTTTGTTGTTTAGATATGTAATTCATTTCATATCAACAGCATAAACTGTTGATTGTGGTAAAGTAAACATTTGTCACAATCACTTTCACAGATTGTACACAGCTATCAAGAACTCCCCATATGTACCTTGCACAAGGACTACAGCATCTCGACTATCATTAGATGCACCACTACTGGCTAGACAGGTATATACTCCAGAGTCGCTGATGGTTGCCGAGAAGAGAGATGTTTGTTGTCACTTCATAAAGGCCTATGTCTTCAGAACTGATGACCAGACTAGTTTCATTTTCCAACACTGCTGATCCATTGACGAGCCACTGTGTGGTTGGGATGGGGAAGCCTGACACAGTGCATGTCAACATGACATCTTCGGTGGTAACAACTATCACATTTGAAAGTGGAACATCAATCGTTGGGGCAACTGCAAATAGAACCACACCATATGTGTGTATATAATAGAACCACAAATTTCCATCCCTCCTTCATTCTGGAATAACCCAGGCTTTGAACTGTCAGGCCAAGAAGGAAAGAAATCTAAAATTGCAATTGCACTGGGAACTCATACTAGAGGGTTTTCCTGGTGGATGGTGGGTTAAGGCACTACAAGGAATCCTTGAATCTTTGACCAGCATGGACATCTCTATTACCTAGCTATCTATCTATCTATCCATCCATTTATTATCCATCCATCGATCTTTATTCTATAATTGCAGCACTATCTATTATGAGCTACACGACTATTATCACACACATTCTTGTGAGACAGCAAAATTATAACAAAGAAATAAGGGGGAAAATGATGCACTAACAACTTCTGAGTTCACTATCAACAAACTAGATCTACTGCATGGACAATCATTAAGAATATAACAATGTACAAAAGGATTATAGAAAAGAAGTAAAGGTATTTCCCCTTAAAGAAACCAGCAACTATATTGGCTTTATCTGTGACAAAATATAGTAAACAGCATATACCAGCAGTAGGCCACAAGTTAGAAGACCCTTTGCCAATTAAAACCAGCCAAATTGATCATTGTACTGCATTCACTGATGGATATATATATATGTGTGTGTGTGTGTGTGTGATCACTCCAATTTGGAAAGGATCATCGAACTTTTGGGTACAGTCTATAATTTTTGAACATTTTTATAGGAAATATCTGATTTAGTCGTATAGTTGTTAGTTAAAAATAAAAGAGAGAAGTGAAGTATTCCATCCCTACTACTATCACAACATGACACCAGTAAGGTGACTAGTTTGGAAACCTCTAAAGGGTTACCATTGATTGTGGATTGCATGACATCATAGCCTGCAGAGTTGGTGACATTGCACTCGAGCACTCCTCCATCACGTGCAGTGGTTAGGGAGACATTGAGAGACTCCCTACTGCCCAGCATTGCTCCTGCTGGCTGCCTGGTCCAAGTGAAGGTGTTTCCAGGCCCTCCCTCAGTTGCACAGGTCAGAGTCACCACTGCTCCTAGTTGCCCTGTGGTCATTGCTGGAGTGATCACAACACTTCCTTTAGGGGACACTGAGAGGGATAAATGGCAGGTTTGGTTTTAATTAATGCAAAAACATTCATAATTGTAATTGTGTGTGTGTGTGTGTGTGTGTGTGTGTGTGTGTGAAAGAGTTTGTGTGTGTTCATTTGTGTGTGAGAGAGAGACTCTTAATTCTTTTTCAAAATTTCTATTATCTCTGGAAAGGCTACTCAATGAGAGGGTGAGGACGCCTTGGAAGGGGGGGGGGGGGGGGGGGGAGGTAGGCAAACAGCTGTCTGATAGTGATTGAGAGGACTTTCAAAAAGGGGGAGGTAAAAATTAAGAAACAACAACAAAATTATTCTAAAAGGAATAAGAATTCAAAAACAAAACAATAAAAAATAAAACAAAACAAAAGAAACAACAAAACACATTTGTTTTGAGACTCAATGTTGGTGACTGGTTGACACCAAGAAATGAATAATGAGTGACTATAGAAGCATTGTTACTGCTTCATAATGTATGAGTGAGCCAGATATACTTCTGGTAGATTTGCTTAATGAGGTAATGCCCATTGGACCCACTCAGGTCCTTTCTTCTCAGAGGTGATTCTGCTGTAAGAATATTCAGGCAGAAGTTACCACACTCCAGACAATTTCCAGAATATTATAACCTGGCAATCCCAACACTCAGCTGCAGATTAAGAGTTCTGTGGATATCTTGAGGATGACTGGTATGTTAAGCTTCCCAGAGTCCAAGGTTTAATCCCTCACCAAATTCCCCAAGAAGCAGAAGAAAAAAAAATAAAAAAAAGCAGCTATTTTAGGAAGGGGGGGGGGGGGAGGGGAGGTGAGGGGTAGGGTATAAAATTAGCCTCTCAGGTTGGAAAAAGTCATTGGCAAAACAGAATTAGAATCATTAAATAAATAGGAAAAAAAAAATTTTTTTTTTAAATAGTCCCTAGAAAGATAATTCAAATTTAAATAATGAACTAAATTTTACAAAATTAATGGGGAACTACTAAAAAGAGGATAGATCACTGCAAAGATATTAAAAAAGAAAACCATTAAATAGTGTGAGGAAAATTAAAAGTAATGAGATAAAGTATAACAAAATTAAGGGGGTAATATACTAGTGCTCAGGGCATGGTCTGTATTTGAAGCACTATTGCTTTAAATGTAAGAGCAAGCCACATATCTTCAAAGTAACTTCTTTCTTTTTTGTTTGTATTTTCCCTCCTTAATTTTGTTATATTCCATTCTACTTCATTTCTTTAATTTTAAATTACCCCTAATGGTCTATTGGTTTTTCATTTATTATCTTTAAATCGGCTGTCTTCTTAAAAAAAAAAAACAATTTTTTTTAACCCGTGAAATTTTGTGAAATTTAGTTGTTTTATTTCACTTTAAATTACCCTTCAAAGACTTTTTACACTTCAGTAATCAACTTATACTTGATCCACCTTGGTGTGGATGACCATCACCAAAGGACTCTAAAACATCATAAAATCACCAAACAAGTTAATGGTTTGCAGGGTTGGCAGTTCACTACATATATTTTCCCTCCATTCCCTTTCCAAGTAGAAGGTCCACTTTGCTCAAAGGTTGAGGCTGATGGACTTCAGCCTTATTTCTTTTCTTTCTGGATTTTCTTTTTATTTCTTGTCCCAAATTTCAGTTTCTTTTCTTCCCACATGATTTCTTCCAAAAGAGGGGGGAGATCTGGACCCCCTGGAACCCCCTGGAAACCCCCCCCTCCTCCTGTATCTGCTCCTGGGGTCATTGTAACACTATCAAGGCCCAGCAGCTGTCAATGTGTACATATCTTCTGCTATTTTCACTATGAAGCAGCTGTTTCGAGAAGCAGCAGCAGCAGATGTTAAAGAAGCATTGCACAAACACTGAAGTGTTATTTGTTAGTTCAACCTCTGATCTCCACATGTAGCAAAAATAACACTCCTTCTGAAGCAAACAAAGAGCCATGGCATGTATTAAAGTCACATCCAGCCATATCACCTGTGGGAGTTGGTTCCTTCAGTGTGCAGAGGGCATGTATGTATTCAGAGCATGAATTAACAAAACCACATTTTTTTTTTTAATGATAACCAGTCAATCAGGTTTTTTTATTTTTTTAATTTAACATGAATGATATGGACATGTAAACAATCATATTAAATATCATGTTTCTCTATACTTAAGGATGTGTGTGAGTCCAGGCAATAACAAGAACAGGATTGGACAGTCTTCAGCACTCACATCTCATGTTGTTGTTTCCCTGACACCCCTCAAGATGGACATCCCACGGGTATGCCTAAAACTAACAACCACACTCACAAATTCACCACTAATTAAATCTCATTGGAAAGTGTATCAGTGTCAACACATTCAGGGGCAGTCTTTTCATGACAACTGCCAGAGTATGTCAACCAGCACAATTGACATCACTGTGCATTTAGAACAAAAAAATAAACAACAAAAAAACAACATCGAAAAACAACACTTTGTGTGATGTGTGTTCGTGTTTGTTTATATGAATGTATGAATATACATTTAAATACAATGTATGGTGTACACAAGCATATGGACATACAGATAGAAAGATAGACAAAATGCTCACCACCGACAGTAGAATTTGATGATTGCATATTGAGATTTGTTGATGTGGCACTACAAAAATACAGTCCTTCATCTCCGAACATAAGTGGGTCAAAGGTTAACACAGGGACCTACGACAGCCACTCTGATATCCGCTCTGTCCATTCGTGCCCACTGGACCTGAGGGGCAGGGAAGGCCTCCACAGGACACATGAGAGTCAGTGTGGACCCATTAGACCCTCCTACATCCATGAGTGGTGAGGTAGTGTAAGGGGCAATGAAGACAAAGGTGCTGGCAGAATAATTACCAAGAACATTAGACACCACACAGGTGTATTGACCACCTGAAGAAGCATTAACATTGGAGAGTGTTTGAAAAGACACAGAACAGTTTGTTGTCTGGATGGATTCATTTCCGTTTCCGGTAAGGGGATTGACCACTGGATGATGTTGCCAGGTCCACCACTTCCATTGCACTGTAATTCCACATCTGCACCCCTGGCAGAGGTGTGATTATCATCGCCTCCTAAGATAGTACTACTTGGATGAACTATCAGGCAGAGTAGAGAAACAAACATCATTCAATAATACAACAAACCATAATACAGATAAATAATCATGAAGGACATTAAGAGCTCTAGGAGGTTGAAGGTCATACAAAGACACAGTCAATTAAGACATTTTAGTAGGTATCATTCTGGAAGGGTATAGATATGCCTATCATAATGACCACACCCACAAACATGCTCCTTAATTCTAATCATCTATTTGTAATAAGATCCTATAAGTAGGCATTCTCACCCTCACCACTAAGTAACTATCAGTGATATTAAAATTGACAAACTCCTGCACAAACACTTATGATGTCTGTGCTGCTAGTGAGTGCTGGGTGAGAATATTGTCTGTGAAAGGTCATGGCAGAGTGCAGTCATTCCTGCAACCTTGTGCATGGCGGACCTTCCTCCTCCTCCAGTCTTATACCACATGGCACATGCCACATGCCACAGTATGTATGTTGTATGTTGAGGGTTGTGTGTTGTTGATGCTGTAGCTGAAAAGATAGAGGATGCTAAAAATAACATTATGGGACAGACAGCATACCACAGGATATGAATGGTTAAGTCCTGGATAACACTAGAACTACTTTTCCCCCTAAGAATAGCCTCAGGGTCTGAGCTGGTAACTGATGCCAGTTCATTTGTGAACCAGTTGAAACAGTTGTTGAGTTCAAACTTTTCAGTGCACCACTATTTGAGAGGACTCTGTAGTAACCCATTAGTGGAGTTGTTATAACAAAATATGTAGACAGAAGCAGTGGGAGATGTCACTTGGTCTTTGCTTGATGTGCAAAAGCAGCTGGACTAAATCAGTGGGTGTGCTGACTTCTATCAAGGAACAATTAAGTATTAAAATGTAAAAACAACAACAAACAGTAAAAACCCAGCATTATCAGCTGTTGTGAAGCTGCAGGCACTATATAAGGGAAACTGCTCCAGGGCACATTTCAATCATACCTGGAAATAATTTTTGCTGTAGTTGGTGAATGAACTGGCCAAGGAAAAGCATTGAGAGTTAATTTTTCTGTGAGTCAGGATTAGAGGGTTTGTAGTGAAGGTAACATGATATTAGGATGGTAGAATGTCTTCCAGTAACTCTTTGAAATATTAAGACAAATTTTTTTGTAGAATACCTTCCAGTAACTTTTCGAAATATTAAGACAATTTTTTTTTGTTTTGAAATTTACATACTATAAGAGAGTTATTCCAATGTGGTGCATTGAGGTATTGATCAAAAGACAGCCTCAATCAACCCCATGGTGAAGTTGGTCAGCCTGTCCAAGAATACAGCTGTTGCAGCCCCAGTGGAACTTGTGATTTAATCTAGTTAAGACTTCAGGAACAATTGAAAAGTTTGCATTTGTAAATCATCTCAAATCAAACCACAACAAGATACAAATCTATTCTGGCATCTTGAGAAAAGCATCTTGATACTGAGCAAACTTCTTTCTAGTATAATACTGTGTGGTAATTTAAAACAAAACCAACATGATCAATGGATGCATAAAAGTTCATTTAAAAATATTGCAAGAATTTTGCAAAGAAAAACAGAGAGAGAGAAAGAAAAAGAGAAAAAGTTACTCGTGCCTACCAATATACTCTGAAAAACAACACAATTTCAAGGAAACAGAGAGAGAGAAAGAAAAGGAGAGAAAACTACTCATACCTCCCAACATGCTCACAACAAACAACACATGCTCAGCTGCAACTGTGGAGGGTTGTGAAGAACAGCTTCCATAACTCGTACTATTAATAATACACACAAAGTATCCTCCACTTCTGTAGTTTGCAAAGGAAACATTGAATGAAGATGAACCTGTACTTATCCTGGCAATGCCATCAAAATCATCTTCTAGTACACCACCACCATCAGGAGAGCTCTGGTTGCATAAGCTATTTCCCTCCAAAAGGCCCTCCAGGTCCCCTGGCTGCACCTGCACCCAGGCAAAGTCAGCCTCCTCCACTGAGCTGGTGGCTGGTGCCATGCACTGCAAGGTCACACTCCCCAGGAGCTCACTCAGTTCAACAATGTCAGATCCTAAGATTACTGGCACTGCAAATCACAAACATTTAGTGTGGTTGATAAACTACTGTCATCTTGTGGTTAAAACTAACTGCATCCCTCACACAACAGGTAATTTAGTAAGACCCACAGAGACCTATTTATTAATCAGCAATACAGAGGGGTGGCTAAATTAGTTAAAACATTCTCTGGAAGAAATTAAAGAAGAAAAATGAGGTCCAACCATATGTGATTAGCACATAAAATCCATTCTAACCTGCTCCTTAAATTATTAGGTGGCACACTCACCAAATGACTGAGCCCAACAGCCAACAGTACAGCAGGCAAATACAAAAAGCAACCAGAGGAACCTTCCACCCATAGCGGCTAGTTCATTCAGGCTACTTCATTCAGGCGCTGAGCCCAGTTGGAATAAGTGTGTACTATTCAGTTATTAAAGAATTAGTACTTCAACAGAAATCTGAGCAATCTTGTTTCTCCAGGTACCAACCGTTGAATTTTGCAGGATGAAAGGAAGTCACACCCACTCCACCCTACCCAATGATTTGCAATAGTGATCATTCACGCAGCTCTAACTGTTCGCATCTAAATTATCCCTTCCTCTCACACAATGCTGAGGTGGTACCATCTGCCACTCCAGCTATGAGTTATGGAGGTGTGTGTGTGTGTGTGTGTGTGTGTGTGTGTGTGTGTGTGTGTGTGTGTGTGTGTGTGTGTGTGTGTGTGTGTGTGTGTGTGTGTGTGTGTGTGTGTGTGTGTGTGTGTGTGTGTGTGTGTGTGTGTGTGTGTGTGTGTGTGTGTGTGTGTGTGTGTGTGTGTGTGTGTGTGTGTGTGTGTGTGTGTGTGTGTGTGTGTGTGTGTGTGTGTGTGTGTGTGTGTGTGTGTGTGTGTGTGTGTGTGTGTGTGTGTGTGTGTGTGTGTGTGTGTGTGTGTGTGTGTGTGTGTGTGTGTGTGTGTGTGTGTGTGTGTGTGTGTGTGTGTGAATAAGTTTGTTGGATGTGGTAGGGAAGGTACTAGGCAGAATTGTACAGGGAAGATTGCAAGTGATTGCTGAAAAAATTCTGCCAGAGTCACAGAGTGGGTTCAGGAAAAGACGTGGTTGTGCAGACATGATTTTTGTTTCTAGACAGCTTGTGGAGAAAGCGAGGGAACATGGTGAATCATTGTATGTGTTGTTTGTAGACTTGAGGAAGGCTTATGATTCAGTGCCCAGGCAAGCCCTATGGAAGGTCCTAGAGAAGTATGGTGTGCCAGAAAAAATGTTGAATATTGTGAAGTCTTTCCATGAGGGGATGCATGCTGAGATTAGAGTGGGTTCGACTGTAACTGATAGGTTTGAGGTCCGGAATGGCTTACGGCAGGGATGTACCCTGGCACCCACATTATTTAATATCTACTTTAGTGCTATGGTGGCTGATTGGCGCAATAGGAGTAGTGGTGCAGGAATCAGTGTGTTATATAAGCATGGTAGGAAGTTGATTGGGGACCACACAGCTAAGTCTAGATTGAGTGAGATGAGAAAAACTGAGTCCCAGTTTGCTGATGATGTGGCATTGTATGCAACCTCTCGGGATAGTTTTGAGTCAGTAGCAGCAGAGTTTGTGAAAGTGGCAAGTGAATGGGGGCTGACTGTGAGTACTGAGAAGACAAAAGGGATGGTTGTTGGTGAGGGATTGAATGAGAGTGATGTCAGACCAGTGCAGGTGAAGGGTGGCTCTGTGGATGTAGTCCAGGACTTCACATACTTGGGTGCTAACATCTCAAGAGATGGGGAGATCACTAGTGAGGTGACTAGAAGAATTGCTAGAGCAGCTAGAGCATTTGGATGTTTGAGGGTGCCAGTATTTAAGAACAAAGACCTCTCATTGGCCACAAAGAGAGCAGCGTATAGGGCAGTTGTTCTAGCTGTATTACTGTATGGAGCTGAAACTTGGACGATGAAGGCTGTGCATACAAGACGTTTGAATTCTTTTCATAACCGTTGTATTCGGACAATCCTGGGTGTGACGAGGTACCAACAATGGAATGAAAGATTAACATCTCAAAGCCTATCACATAGGTTTGGCTTGCAGCACTCCATCTCTGATATCATTCTGGAGCAGCGTTTAAGATGGCTGGGTCATGTGGGTCGCATGGATGAAGAAAGGCTTCCAAATAGATTGTTGTTTGGGGAGCTTAACATGAAGAGACCATGCCACGGGGCAAAGAAGAGGTGGTGGGATGTTCTGAAAGTGGATTTGCAGGCAATTGGTGTGTATGATAGATGGTATGAGCTTTGCCAGGACAGGAAGGGGTGGTTTCATCTGTGTTTAGATGGTGTAGAGAAAATTTCAACATCCAGGCGATGGAACACCTGTTCAGCTAACAAGCAATCTGAATTAAGAACACTTAGTTGTGCCTGTGGAAGAAAATTTTGAAGACAAGGAGATCTGACCAGACACCAACATTTCTGTGTGATGCCATCATAAGCTAAGTTTATTGCCATTGGTCCTGGATTCATCCAGGACACTGCCATCATGGTACTTCGTACCATGGGCAGCTTCTAAGTTCTAAGTTCTAAGTGTGTTCGTGTGTGCGTGCGTGTGTGGTGCGTGCATGCATGCAAGTTAATTTCAATTATCACTACATTTGTTTACTTGTATAATCTATAAACCCTACCAACTTGTCACTACCTCACCAACTTGTCAAGTAACTCACTGTGGTAACCATGGTAACACATTTGTTGTAAACATTTGTTGCTAAGCCTTGACAAGTTGCTGTCTATAATCTGTGGAGCTGTCTATAATCTGTGGAGTTGTCCAGATTTTGATAATAATTCACTTTGTTTGGTGTTTCACACCAAAGATAAGAAAATTCAGCACAAAAAAAAAAAAAAAAAAAAAAAAAAAAAAAAAAAATTTGAATTTTTGAATGATTGCTATATTTATCTCTCTCTAAATTGTATTAGTTATTATAAGTAAAGTTCAATTTAGAACTTTAACCTTGTCATTTTAGTCTACAAATATAAGTTAATTTCATTTAACACTAAGTTTGTATATAAGTTAATTTCATTTACCACTACATTTGTTTTACCAGTGCTATCTACAAGCCCTACCAACTAGTCAAGTACCTCATTTGTTATAAACATTTGTGGCTAGTCTTGACAAGCAGCTGGAGTAGTCCAGATTTTGATAGCAGTTCACTTTCTTTGATCTTGCAACCAAAGTTAAGAAAGTTCAGCACAAGAAAATGGTAATAAAAAACAGCTTTGTGACAAAAGATCAGAAAAGAGAAATAGAAATAGTTTTGTAGTAGCTACCTGGAATGTCTGTACTTTAGTAGAGTGTTCAGGTGATGAACGGATCTGTAGGAAGCAACTAATGGGTGTAGCTAAGCATAGTAACCATAGTAACAAGCCTGAGAAGATTGATAGGAAGATAGATTTGTTAATGGGAGAATTGTGGAAATATGGTGTATATGTTGCAGGGATCCAAGAGACAAAGTGGTTTGGAAAGAATGTGTGACCAGTGGGTAGATATACCTTTCAGCACTCTGGTCATCCTCTACCAGGGGATCAGGAAAGAGCTAGTAGGAATGAAGGTGTTGGAATAGCATTGGATGAAAAGGGTACAGTGGCATGGAAAAATGCAGGGGAGGTGTGGGAAGCAGTTAGTTCCAGAATAATATCAGCTAGATTGAAGTGGGTACACACAGGAAAGAAAAAGGGAGGTTGGTCTGGAAAGGCATCAGGCACTTATGTATTAGTAGTGTGTGCTTATGCACCCACAGCTAAGGCACCTCCAAGCATTTAGCTCAAGTTTTATGATGATTTGCAGGATACAATAGATAGGATTCCACTTAATGATATCCTTGTTATGCTGGGTGATTTCAATGCTAGGGTGGGTGTGTTGGACACAGGGAATAATCTATGGCAAGGTGTTATAGGGAAGCATGGCTTGAGTGAGCGTAATTTTGTGGTGGAGGAATTTTTGGAATTCTGTGCATTATCTCAGTTCACAATCATGAATACCTGGTTCCAAAAGAAGAAAATCTATCAAGGAACTTGGACCAACCCAGCAACAAAGAAATTTCACATGATAGACTTTGTGGTGATGAGGGCTGAACAGAGAGTTGTTTGCAGAGATGTGCAGGTGATGAGGGGAGCAAACTGCTGGACTGACCATAAGCTTGTAAGAGCTAAGCTAAAGGTTACTACTCCTCATTCTGCCAAAAGAAAAGAGATTTCTTTGCCTTTTGCCATCCATAAACTGAAAATCCCTGCCAAGAGGGATGAATACCGTGAAGTGTTGGAGCAACATTTGCTGGCTAGACCACTCAGAGCTGGAGATTCCACCTAGTGCAACTGGGATGCTCTGAAATCTTTTATTGTGTCAGCTGCAGAGGAAATAGTTGGTAGAGGGAATAGGAAGCAACCAGACTGGTTGAGGATAGTGAGGAATTGTTGTCACCTCTGATCAAAGCCAAGGATGATGCTCACCTGAGGATGATACAGTGCAATATTTCAGCCAACCAGAAGGAGTTTAGGAGATATCAGAGTAAAGTAAAGGTTGCAGTGGACAATGCTAAGGAAGAATGGATATGCAGGGTTGCCAAGGAGAGGGAAGCTGAAAAAAAGGATGATTGCACAAGGTGGAAGAGTATCAGGAAGTTGCAGCTGGCTCATGCTGGAAGAAGACCAACTAGACCCACTGCTGTCATGAAAGAAAATGGAAGATTGACTCAGGGTCCTGAGGAGGTAAGAGCCAGATGGCATCAGCATTTTGTAAAGATACTTAACATACCCTATGCATTCAATGATGAAGTGATTGACACTTTGCCAGTACTCCCACCACACTTGGATTTGGATATGCCACCAACTGAAGAGAAATCGATGCGGGCTCTAACCAAATTGAAGATGAGAAAGGCAGGAAGAAAGTCTGGTGTTCTTCCTGAATTAATCTTTCATGGTGGTGTAGATCTGTGGGATAGAATGCTGGAGGTGATGCAGAAGGTGTGGGAAGAAGGTAAAGTGGTGAGAGACTGGCAGGACGCAGTGGTTGTTCCAATCCCAAAGAAAGGTGACCTGAAGCAGTGTGACCATTGGCGTGGAATAAGTTTGTTGGATGTGGTAGGGAAGGTACTAGGCAGAATTGTACAGGAAAGATTGCAAGTGATTGCTGAAAATATTCTGCCAGAGTCACAGAGTGGGTTCAGGAAAGAACGTGGTTGTGCAGACATGATTTTTGTTACTAGACAGCTTGTGGAGAAAGCGAGGGAACATGGTGAATCATTGTATGTGTTGTTTGTAGACTTGAGGAAGGCTTATGATTCAGTGCCCAGGCAATCCCTATGGAAGGTCCTAGAGAAGTATGGTGTGCCAGAAAAAATGTTGAATATTGTGAAGTCTTTCCATGAGGGGATGTATGCATGCTAGGTTAGAGTGGGTTCGACTGTAATTGATAGGTTTGAGGTCCAGAATGGCTTACAGCAGGGATATACCCTGGCACCCACATTATTTAATATCTACTTTAGTGCTATGGTGGCTGATTGGCACAATAGGAGTAGTGGTGCAGGAGTCAGTGTGTTATATAAGCATGGTAGGAAGTTGGTTGGGGACCACACAGCTAAGTCTAGATTGAGTGAGATGAGAGTAACTGAATCCCAGTTTGCTGATGATGTGGCATTGTATGCAACCTCTCAGGATAGTTATGAGTCAGTAGCAGCAGAGTTTGTGAAAGTGGCAAGTGAATGGGGGCTGACTGTGAGTACTGAGAAGACAAATGGGATGGTTGTTGGTGAGGGATTGAATGAGAGTGATGTCAGGCCAGTGCAGGTGGAGGGTGGCTCTGTGGATGTAGTCCAGGACTTCACATACTTGGGTGCTAACATCTCAAGAGATGGGGAGATCACTAGTGAGGTGACTAGAAGAATTGCTAGAGCAGCTAGAGCATTTGGATGTTTGAGGGTGCCAGTATTTAAGAACAAAAACCTCTCATTGGCCACAAAGAGAGCAGTGTATAGGGCAGTTGTTCTAGCTGTATTACTGTATGGAGTTGAAACTTGGCCAATGAAAGCTGTGCATACAAGACGTTTGAATTCTTTTTATAACCGTTGTATTCGGACAATCCTGGGTGTGACGAGGTACTAACAATGGAATGAAAGATTAACATCTCATGTGGGTCGCATGGATGAAGAAAGGCTTCCAAATAGATTGTTGTTTGGGGAGCTTAACATGAAGAGACCATGCCACGGGGCAAAGAAGAGGTGGTGGGATGTTCTGAAAGTGGATTTGCAGGCAATTGGTGTGTATGATAGATGGCATGAGCTTTGCCAGGACAGGAAGGGGTGGTTTTATCTGTGTTTAGATGGTGTAGAGAAAATTTCAACATCCAGGCGATGGAACACCTGCTCAGCTAACAAGCAATCTGAATTAAGAATACTAAGTTTTGCCTGGGGAAGAAAATTTCAAAGACAAAGAGATCTGACCAGACACCAACATTTCTGTGTGATGCCATCATAAGCTAAGTTTATTGCCATTGGTCCTGGATTCATCCAGGACACTGCCATCATGGTACTTCGTACCATGGGCAGCTTCTAAGTTCTAAGTTCTAAGTCTGTGTGTGTGTCCTTGTGTGTATTATTAAGGTTGTACAATTCTTTATCCAATAATATTCACTGTGAGATAAAGGTTGGACATGGCATTATCCAATAATATTCACTGCAAGATAAAGTTGAACACTGCATTATCCAATAATATTCACTGTAAGATAAAATTTGGACACTGCATTATCCAATAATATTCATTGTAAGATAAAGGTAGGGTACTGCATTGTCCAATAATATTCACTGTGTGATAAAGGTTAGACACTGCATTATTCAACATTATTCACTGCAAGATAAAGTTGGACACTGCATTATCCATTAACATTCACTGTTAGATAAAGGTTTGATACTGCTTTATCCTATAGTATTCATTGTAAGATTAAGTCTGGATGTCCTCCCCATTCTTAACCACAACAATTGATACATTTTTAAAATCTTAATTATTTTGGCTATATAGCCTTTTTTTCCTAATTGCCCGTGAAAGATCTTTTTTTGTTGTGAAGTACAATAAAGAAGAGTTGGTGAACATGCTGTGGATAAATGGAGCTGTAAATTGTGTTTATTTCAACTTTAGTTCTTAAAGTAATACTCCCAGATTTGATGATGTGACTGATTTGAATTCCATTCTATATATGCACAACACTGAATTTTTTAATTTTACCACTGTATCATAAAATCAAGTTGTAAAAGCAACCATTATGTAAACAAATATCCAGTTTCAATATACCTTTTAAAAAGCACAACAGACATCAAGGTTCATCCAAAGTCATCAACATGAATGAATATCAAAAGAACTATCAAATTCAGGTTAAGGGAAAGAGAATGGCATCCTCAACTAAGAGCAACAATGAAATAAACAGAAACAAACTTGAAACAAGTGAAGAGCAATGTAACATCTAAGGACTTCAACTTTCAAGATCACTGGAAATCATTGAAAGTGAATTTTATTCGAAAATTACATTTGTGTTTATTTTTATGAGGAATAGATTAGAGCTGTTTTTACCTGTGGCACACATATCTAAATACACTAGAAATGATGAGTCAGGGGCAGTATACATCCATAAGTTTTGCTCAATTTTATGGATTTTAACTAATTCTTGATTGTTTGGAAACACTTAAGTTTGTTGCTACTCTAACTGGTTACAATTAAATCCTTTTACTGTATGAAGATTGTGGTTCTAACAAAGTATTTTTACTATATAGACACCTAAAAATTGTAAATATTATCAACTTTAACCTCATTCTAAGTGTTCTAAGGAATTATTTGTTTGATCTAAAACAACAGGCTTTAATAAATATTTTAGTCATTATTTGCCACAGGTCTTAGTGCAGGACCAGTATTGTTCTACTTTTAACATATGAGCCCTAACTTTGAGATAATAATTTAGTGTTGCATAATTTTACCCTTGTATTGAATCTGTTCTTAACTCATGTGGCAAGTTTGTGCATAAATAATTGTTTACTCCTTCAATTTGGTTGAAAGGATGCTTTAGTAAATATAGTGTAATGGTTTAAACTATATGTATTATAGTACTCTAATTTTATTGTACAGAAGCACTGGTACAGTACCTTACTATGGAGCTTGACAGTTCATTATACAATATCAAATATGTGCTGTACAATGGTATTAAAATTTTTAATTGGTTATAAATAAAGAATTATTCTAACTAGACAAGCACTGTCAATAGGACAGAGGCAACAAAAATAGTATTACCATAATTTGAGATTTTTTTTGGTTGGTTTGTTTGCTCCCTGTCACATACCAGATACTTCGACCTACAAGGTTTAAAATCAGGAAAATGGAAAGAAAAGGAAAGATATTTGGGCATAATTTTGCTGATCTCACTTAGTGAGGTCAGCAAGCACATAGTTTGTTTACATAATTATGGTTCAAAGAATTTCTAATGCATATTGTGGTCTGTTTGCATGCATGAAATTGATTACCCCTCCCCCCCCCCACCCCTCATAAAGGATATTTTAGTATTACCAGTCCTATGAATAGAAACAAAAGATGTCTTACTATAATTCTACAGTGGAACCTCCCATGGTTGCCTGGCCTGAAAGGCCCAAGAAGCCAAACTAAGGGTTTCAAGAAGCTAAATGGAAGCCATATGGAAGCCAAACTTTTGCTCAAGATAGCAATAAGGAGCCAAAATTATTCTTTTTGTTTCCCCTTTTTTTACCTGTGGCACACAGGTCTATGTCTAGGAATACTAGAAAGGAATGGTGAGGCATACATCCACATACTTTTTTTTTGTGTCAGGAATGGTATTTTTAAAAATCGTTTAATGTATAAAAACACTGAAAGTTTGTTGTAACCTGTGTTACAACTAAAAAATATACTGCATGGAAACCCAAAAGTAGTAAATATCACCACAACCCTAACCACATCCTAATGTGTTCTAAACAATAATTTTTGGGTAGTTTAACTAAATATTATGGTAAATATTTGCCACTGGTCTTAGTGGTACTACTCTTGTTATGCTAAGAGAAACAAAATATATCAACAAAATACCAGTAAAAATATGATATTGAAAATAGAAAAGGTAGGAGGACTAACAAATTTTATGCAACATAACTGTTGGGCAAAGGATGCATGGGAAACTGATGGGTGGGCAATGAATGTTAAGATAAAAAATTATAATAAAACAAGTGACTAACTGATTTCATACAATTAATTGGACAGCAAAATGACAGTGAACAAATAGTGAACAAATATTGGTCTATTATCTTATTTCTTATCAATAACCAAACATAACATGTCTTGTGAGTCCTAATTAAATAATTATCAATGATTTTTTTTAGAAGATTTAGTAAAATATCAATGATCTTTGGCTATCTAGTAATGATGCCTACAAGAAAGATCAGTTCTAGCTCTAGGCATCAAACAGTTAAAATTTACTCTCTTTTTTTGGTTTTTTTTTTTAATGTTGCTACCCTGGATTTTATATTGTGCTTTTATCTGGAAGATCTTGTTATAGTGATGTGGGAGGTTAATTAAAAAGGGGAAAATTGTGAGAGCTAGTCTAGCTACAGCTCACTGTTATTCTGCTGCTAGAGTAGCTGCACTGCTCCCTAGGCTATCATCCAATCTCACTATTGTTAGGTCGACTAAAGCTACCTCTCAGCTACTCTTAATATTCAGCCTTAGGTTCCCACACCATTGAGTTCTCAAATAGGATTTAAAGTATCATAGGAATCTGACCCACGGAATTGCTGGCTTAAGTAACAACTCTACTGTACTTGAATACAATGGAAATATGCCAAGTGATACAATACAACAACTCTACTGTACTTGAACAAAATGGAAATATGCCAAGTGATACAATACAATGAAACTGAGAAAACTAATTACGAGCAGTTAGCTCTGTCCTATATTTTCTGGACCTGGGCAGTTAGCCGCATTTCTCTGGTGCTGCCTGAATGGCTTATTATAGTCTGGTTGAGTTCTTATTCTCTGGACTATAAGTATGTTTATTAATTAACAAGTCCTGAACGGCTGATTGTTTGTCAAGTGAATTCTTATTCAAGTCCTGACTTCCTGTTGTCAAACCACTAACCACATTCTCTCCATTAGCTTCACCATTAACTTCCTTATTCATTTGACTATTAACTTCCTTATTCTGAGGCAGAGTCACTGGGGGAAGTGGATCTGATATTCCCTCAACCTTAGCTGTTGCACGTGTGTATCTCTCGAGAACCCATTGGCATTGGCCCTCACACTCCAGTGAACAACTGAGAAGCTATAAGGTTGGAGAAACAATGCCCACCTAGCCAGTCTCCCATGGCTGTCCTTTAAATTGCTTAGGTGAGTCAGAGGGTTGTGGTCGGTGTGGATGGTGAATCGGTTTCCTTCCAGATAGGTCCTAAAGTGCTTGACCCCTTTAACCATGGCCAATGCTTCCCTCTCTATGGTGGAGTAATTCCTTTCACTAGGAAGTAGTTTTCTGGATGCAAAGGCTATGGGGTGCTCCTCCCCCTGACTGTTTAGTTGGCTCAGGAAATACCCCAGCCCATAGGCTGAGGCATCTTTTTGCAGGATAAATGTTGTCGACCAATCTGTTGTAACTAACACCGGGGCTTCCATTAAGGTTACCTTCAATTGGTCAAAGGCTTGATGGCATTCCTCTCCCCAGATTACTTTATTCGATATGTTCTATCTGGTCTGGTTTGATAGGGGTGTGGTTAACGTGGAGAAGTTGTTTATAAGTTTCCTATAATACCCACACATGCCTAGAAACGATCTCACTTCTTTCTTCGTCCGTGGTCTTTTGAAAGCTCTTATAGATGCTACTTTCCATTCCATGAGCTAGACCTTGCCACTGCCCACAACATATCCCAGGTAAACACAATTGGCCTCTCCGAAAGTGCATTTCTTCTGCTTAACTGTCAGGCCTGCTGCCCTCAATTTATCAAAAATGACTGTCAAATGTTTTAAGTGGTCCTCCCATGTGAGGCTATGGATAAGGATGTTGTCTAAGTAGCACACCACAAACTCGTGCAAACCATGCAGGATCTTATCATTAGCCTCTGGAATGTGACTAATCTGAATGTCATAGTTAGATACTCATACTTCCTGTATGGTGTAATGAATGCTGTTTTCTCTCTGTGCTTTTGGTTGATGTGCACCTGGTGATATCCCTTTGTGAAATCCAGTGTGGTGATGTATTTAGAAGCTCCCAGGTTAGCAATTAACTGCTCTATATTGGGTAAGGGGTAAGGATCATTAACGGTTACTGTGTTTAACTTTCTGTAATCTACACACATTCTTATGGAACTATCCTACTAGGACTATAACTGCAGCCCATGGGTTTGTTGAGGTTTTTATTATTCCCTGGCTTAACAAGGTTTTTATTTCCTCCCTCTGGACTTTCTGTGATTTGTGAGCCAGACGGTAAGGGGTCAATCTCACTGGGGAGTGGGGGGGGCATCCCCGGTGGGAATGTTGTGAAACACCAGGCTGGTCTTCCCTGGTACATTCTGTAACATATCCCTGTACTTTCCTTTAAATATCTCAAGCTCAACCAGATGGGGCTTTGGCATGATGGTATTTATGTTTACTCTTTCTTCCTTTTCCTCTGGGTCCTCCCACTCGTCTGTCTCAGCCAGAAACACAGCTGCAGAAGGGAGTTCCATCCCATCATGCAATTCACATGGAAGGTTCGGTATCTTTTTACCCTTGCCCCCAGATCTATTTGTTAAGTCACTGTGGTTATTACCTTGGCAATAGAGAATGGTCCCAGCCATTGATTGGACAATATGTCATGCTTGGTCGGTGTAAACACCAAGACGAAGTCCCCCACACTGATGGTATGAGCCTTCTCCCTCTCATCATGGTACTTTTTTTTTTAACCATTTTCCTCTCTCTCTTTCTCTCGTATGCCATCTCTCTCACCACCTCCATGTTTGCTCTTAAGGTATGCACATACTCGGTTACATTGCACGGTTACAGACGCCTCAGCTGAGAACTCCTCAGGTTGGTCTTCCACTTTGATCTCCTCAGTACCTCTCTCCTCCCTCTGATCCTCTCCAGATGCCTCAGCTGGGTCCTCCTCAGCTATGAGCTCGGTCCCCTCCGCTTGTGTTCCACCGTCGACCAGGTATGGTTCAGACATGATGGCCCTGTCTTGCTCTTACTGCAGGCATTCCTCCTCCTCGAGGGCCATCTGTTGTAGCTGCTGGGCATGAGTCACTACCATGCCATACTTGGTCAAGACAGAATCAGGTGGGGCTAGTTCTTCTTTGACTCCTTCTCGAGTTCCTTTCAGATCAGCTGTCGGAAGTGGGGAACGTCTCTCCCCATCAACATATCTTGGCCGATATGCTGTGACATTTCAACTGGTAGGACCACTACTCCTCCATCCACCTCCAGCTTTACATTAGCTGTTGGGAAGCTGACCTGTCTCTTGGACGCCGTGTTGTATAAGATACTCCATCCCAGGTAGTCATCTGTGCTGACACAACTGGGGTGTACTAGAGTTTTCATGCAGCATGTGTCCAGGAGAGCCTTAATCGCTACTCGATTAATCTCGACTGTCTTGACCACACTTGGCCTCCTCTCATTTTACTCAATAGTTTCTCTGAATATGTCCTTTTTTCCCGCAACAGAACATTGCACTGTCGAAAATGGTAGGGGTTGCTGTCTTTTCCACTTGGGAGGTTCTCTTTCCCACTTTGTTGTCTCCTTATACTCTCGCTTTTCTTCCTTTCTGGGTGCTTCTTTGGGATATCCATATCATTATTTCTCTTTCTGAACTCTGGAATTGCCGAGATGCCTTATGATGGCTTCGGTTAGTTCATCGAAGGATTGGCAATTCAAGTTCCGGATTTGGTTCTCCAGCCAGTTGGGAAGTTTCACAATAGCAAGCTCAATGGTAAAAATTTAGGTGGAAATCTCTTAGCCACATGTCAGGGTTGGACAAGTTGAAATGGTCCTCAAATACACTTCATCGCCTTGACTCAGCAGATATCTGTTATGTAACCAGGAGAGTTGCCTTCACTGTCATGTAGTTGTCCTGTTGGTCTGCAGGAAGGGAGGAGATGGCCATCAAACCAGCTCTTGACAGTTAACGTCGAAAGTAGAGTGTCTACTGAGCTGGAGGCCATGCACTGACAGTGGCTACAGCCTCAAAGTTGTCCAGGTATGCCGCTATGCCGTCCGAGTTCTCGTTAATTTTTGTACCATCAACCTTGGAGCTGCTCCTGCTGGAGGTGGGGCCATTCTGCCTGGTATGAGTCCTTGGATGGTCTCCACCCAGTGTTGTTGTTCTTGATCAGCCCTCCGCTCCTCTGCTTGTTGCTCAAGTTCTTCTTGCCTTCGTGTGGCCTCCTCTTCTGTTCTTCTGTCTTCTCGATCCGCCCTTCGTTCTTCCACTTCCATGAAGGTCCGCAACCCTAGACTTGGAATGCTCAAGCCAGGATTGGTGAGGGTGGAGAAGATCAGGGGATCAGACATCCCTCCTGGGGTTGCGAAGCTTAAGGCTGCTGAATTTAATAGAAATATGCCAAGTGATACAATACAATAAAACTGAGAAAACTAATTATGAGGAGTTTACTCTATCCTTTTATATTTTCCGGGCCTGGGTGGTCAACCGGGCCACTGCTCCGGCGGTGCCTGAATGGCTGATTATTGTCAGGTGAGTTCTTATTCTCTGGACTATGAGTATGTTTATTAATTAACAAGTCCTGAACGGCTGATTATTTTTCAGGTGGGTTCTTATTCAAGTTCTGACTTCCTGACTTCCTGTTGTCAAACCACTAACCCCATTTTCTCCATTAGCTTCACCATTAATTTCCTTATTTATTTGACTATTAACTTCCTTATTCTGAGACAGAGTCGCTTGGGGAAGTGGATCTGACAAAAATAAACACCAGCAAACTAATTACCAATTAATTAAGGTTGAAATGAGGGAATTTTTTAAAAATTTATTTAAAATTTAGAAATAGGCAATATATTTTGCTGTAAAACATTCTCTGGCCATGTCAGGCCAAAAAATGCCTAAAATAGTACTTACACCAAAACCTTGAAAATTTCTTATAGATTATTAACTTACGATTTCTCAGGTACTGTTACATTCTTAAAGAGAAAAAGTCACAAATATATCTTAATTTATTGAAACACTTATCCTTCACTGATATAACTTGAACTCGGTTCAGTTTCAAAAAGAAAGATTCATTTTAAAAAACAAAACAAAACATGACAAGATCACATGACTAATCAATGCGTTGCATGTTCATGAATAGTGCGACAATCAATTTTAGGATTAGGGACAATCATCACAATCCTCCCTCTTTTAGTTGAAACTAAATACATTAAACATGAATTATAGTTGACAGTCAAGTGTTACTCTGATAGTAGTCAGGTGGTGTGCTATACCTCACAGATCTACAACAATCGGTAGAGGTCAGTCGAGATGGACGACGCTCGGGGTGTACAGGTGTCTGACAAACAGGATCTGGATCAATGGAGTTATCTTGAGCCACAGAAGTTGAAGAGTTAAATTCAGCTGGAAAATTACTTGCAACAGGGGAGGATGAAGTAGACATATTTACTGCTGCAGGCAAAGTGATAGGGTTCGTAATCGAGGAATGTACCACCGTAGGCCTTGTCAACTCCTCATAATCCTCAATGACATTCTCTTCCTCAGGTGTATCGCTAGCTTCTGATGTCCTTCAATGAATGTTGTCAACATGATATCTCACCATCCCAATATCTCCTCGCACCTGGTATGAGAGGGGACCTGTTACCCTGACAACATCTCCAGACATCCACTGTACACCAGGACTTCGAAGATCCCGGGAAAAACCTTGTCAAACACTTGAAATTGCAGGACTGGACGGATGGCTCGCCCAACCAGTTGCTACTGTTGATGACTACCCACTCTCTGAACTGGAATAGGGTGCACAAGGTCCAACACTGACCTAGGACAATGACCCATGAGCAATTCAGCTGGGGACGACCCTGAGGTGGACTGGGGAGTAATACGATAATGAAATATATAGCGGGATAACTTCAAAGCCAGGGACTCCCCCTGCATCCTCTTAAGGCCCATTTGAATGACTGGACTGCCCTCTCAGCAAGTCCATTAGTAGGCAGATGATAAGGAGAAGAAGTAATGTGGTGAATACCATTAGCATGACAAAAACTCTGGAACTCGTTGCTGGTAAATGATCGGCCATTATCAGTGACCATGGTTTTGGGCAACACATGTGGCAAAAATGAGTCAAAGTTAATCGACCATAGCAGTAGTAGTGATAGACTTCATGACAATGACATCCAGCCACTTAAAATAGGCGTCTACCAACACTAGAAACATATTACCCAAGAATGGACTGGCAAAGTCCAAATGAAAATGGTTCCAAGGTTGTTTGGGCACTTCCCAAAAATGAATTGGAGCGATAGGAGGTTGGGGATGAGATTGTTGGCAAGTATGGAATTGTTGCACAAAGAGTTCAATATCAACATCCAGACTCGGCCACCAGACATATCCCTGAGCTAAAGTTTTCATTTGGCTCACCACCCAAGTGTGTTTGGTGAAACTGCTCTAAGAAGCATGTCCGACCCGGAGGAGGTATAATGGGGAGAGATCCCCACAACAAGCAGCCATCCATAAGGCTGATCTCTTGCTGTCTGAAAAGAAAGGCTGAAACTCAGCATCCAACTTCACTATTGGCCAACCAGACATCGCAAATGTCTTGATCCTGGAAAGGAGTGGGTTTTTTCCAGTCCACTGTTTCATCTGCACAGCAGAAATAGAAGTGATCTCCAAGTAATTTAACAACAAAACCAGCTCCCCAGGTAAACAAGCTGTAGAAGTAGTAGTTGGAGTGGGGAGGTGAGTCAGTCCATCAGCATTAGACAGAAACATTTCAGATTTGTACCTGATTGAATATTCATAAGCTAACAACATCAAGGTCTATCACTGCAACCGTGCTGAGGCTAGTCCTGGAACACTTTATGTTCATTAAAGAGGTGTGACAAAGGTTGATGGTAAGAACAGATAACAAAGTGCCTTCCATTGAGGTACAGATGGAACCTTTTCACCCCAAGAACAATAGCTACTGCTTCTTTATCAAGTTGTGAATAACCCTTCTCAGCTACAGCCAATGTCCTGGATGCGTAAAGTAATTGGACTTTCAGATCTATCTTCCATGACATGTGATAACACTGGCCCAACTCCGTAAGATGAGACATCACAAGCTAAAATCAATGGTTTATTCTAGTCAAAATGAACCAGCAAAGAGTCACTCTAAACTAATCTTTTAGCCTCACCGAAGACATCCCTCTGTGCCCTCCCCCATGTCCAGTTAGTGGTTTTGTGTAATAATTTATACAACGGTGAAAGTTTGGAAGCCAAATTAGGAAGAAATTTTGAGTAGTAGTTGAGCAGCCCAAGGAAAATTCTCAACTCCATAACAGAAGTGGGAGAATGGGCTTCCTCGATAGCCTTCACCTTTTCTCAAATTGGATGCAACCCATTCTTGTCAATCATTTGACCAAGGTACTCCACACTGGGTGCCATAAAAATACACTTGGCCTTCTTTAATTTAAGGCCAGCCACTATTAACTTGTCCAAAGCCTCTCTAGGTTCTGAAAATGAACAGCCTCATCACTCCCTGTAACTAAAATATCATCAAATCATCAAGGTAAACAGACACCCCCTCCAATCTTTGCAATAAACTATCTATCAATCTATGGAAATTGCAGGAGCTGAGGAAACTCCAAATGGCTATCTGTTGAATTGAAACAAATCCTTGTGGGTGTTAACAGTGAGGTATTTCTTACAGGTGTGATCCACCTTTACTTGTAAATAAGTTTGGGACAGATCCAACTTGGTAAAAACTGTACCCCCAGTTAAGGCCACAAATAGATCCTACACACATGCTATAGGGTAGGACTCCAAGTGGGAAATCTGGTTGACTGTCAATTTAAAATCCCCACAGATCCTGATGGATATATCTCTCTTAACCACTGGCACAATTGGGGCAGCCCATTCAGAGAACTGCACCAGGGTGAGAACCTTTTCTCTCTGCAATCGGTTCAACTCCATTCCCACCTTGGACCGCAATACATAAGGCAAAATCCTGGGTTTAAAAAATTTAACCTGAAACCATCTTTAATTAATATTTGGCCTTCATTCCAATAGTGTACCCTGACCCTCTTTAAACAAGGCGTTGTATTGGTCCAATATCTCCATGAGTGTGTTAGGTTGACTTAGTAGGTGAATTTTGGACCAATTAAGTTTGAGTTTATTCAGCCAATCCTGTCCCAACAAGGTAGGATCCACCCCTTTAATTATCGTCAATGGAAGTTTACTAACTTGCTGATCAACCTTAACATCCACTATTAACCGACCCAGTATTGGGAGTGACTCATCAGAGTATGTTTCAATACAGTTGTGGAATTCTCTAAGGGAACATCAATGCCCGCATTGATGATACCATTGTACGTCCTCTCACTCATGATCATTATCGATGCCCCCATGTCTATTTCCATCGACATTTTCTTGCCACACAACTCAATATCCACCATCAGTGATGGCTCAGCATGACCAGTCAAGGTAAATACCATGTAAACATCCTCAGCCGAGCAATTAACTTGCTTCTCCTTCACAAAGTGTGAAACTGGAGCTTGAGGTGATCTTCATTCCTTACCGAGTTTTGACTGGCATACTTTAGCAATATGGCCTGTCTTTTTGCATAGCCTACACTCCGCATCAAGGAAATGACAGCAGGGAGCCTGTGAAGGGCTGACCTTGCTGAATAGCTTAAACTAATCTAAACTATTCTCCTTTCTGCTAATGGTAAATGCTGCCACCAGAGTAATGCCTCTATAACTATTCCCTCACTATGATCCACCAGAGAAATTTAGGTATATGAATCTTAGCTCACAGAGGTTATATTCAATGATCAAGACAAGACTAAAGCAAAACTGACAAGAAGGATTTTTATAATCTCCCAGACCGAAAGCATGACATCATATTTCTATAAGATACACACTGAGTCCAAATATACAGATACACCATAGACCTGCATATGACTATTGTCAGAGCCACCGGGACTACTCCCAGTGACTCAGCCTGTGACAAGGCAGGGAACAAGTAAAGGACATCAAAAAGTTAATAATAAGAAAGAGAATAAAGAAATGAATAAGAAAGATGATAATAACAAAGTTAATTAAGATAGCTAATTGAGATAATGTGTGTTATGGGTTTCTGGTGAAGGAAATTTATTATAAGAACAAAGAAAAGGGAAATAATTACAATAAACTCATTAATGAACAAACAGCCGGCCAGGCAGGGCACCGGAGCAGGGCCCCCGAATGGCCTGACTATAAAAAGACACAACTAAACTGTTATTATGTAGAGTGTCCATGTTGTAATTGAAAGTGTCATATTGTATATTGAATATTGGAAATATCATTGTTTTGTTGCTGGTACAGAGAGTCTCTGACCAGTATTTAATACTATCTATTTTGAAGGGAGACTGAGTGTGTGAACCTACTGTTGGCTACTCATAACCACAGTTAGGTAGCCTTAGTTTATTTACAGTGGTAGAATTGTTTATAGGCTAGGGAGTGGGGCAGCTATCCTAGCTTGCAAAATAGTATTAGCTGAAGCTAGGACAGCTGCTCACAACTATATAAATTATAGCTATTCCATCAACATATAATTAACAGGTGTGTTCAGATTAATCAGATCATGTTGACAGACCCACAACATTGATATCAACATATAATTAACAATCAATGGGAGGTGTGTTCTAGTTATGATACATGTTGAAGAACTCTCAACATCATGTTGAGTGGCCCTCAACATCTCCCTCCTCCTTTGAGCTGAGAAACTAATTTTTCTCACTGGAACTCTTCAAGAGTTGTTGGTCAGCATCCCATGCTTGCCGCGATAAACCATCAGCATTTTGATGAATCGACCCTGGTCTGTACTTCACCTTGAAGTTATAAATTTGTAGTGCCAAGGCCCATCTGAACAGACGTGCATTTAATTATCCAGATGACTGAAGAGCCTTAAAACTTTATGGTCAGTGATGATGGTGAAAGGTTGTCCAAGCAGGTGGATTGCAAAGTGGTCCACCGCTCTTACAATAGCCAGACACTCGATCTCAGTGGCTGCATAATTCTTCTCAGTCAGGGTGAGTGCCCTGGAATAATACCCCACTGGTTGCTCAATATCACCTCGAACTGCAGACAACACTGCACCCACTCCTTGGAAGGATGCATAGGTATGCAGTACGAACTAGTCATCATGCCTAGGAAGCCACAACACACTCAATGAACACAAAATAGAAATCAGATGATTAAAACAATGAATTTTTCTATCATCCCACATGATCAGGTTGGGAGCCTCCTTACATAAGGCTTTATTTAAGGAGTCTGCCCACGTAGCATAGCTTGGGATAAACCTACGGTAATAACTGACAGTTCCTAGAAATGCCTGGAGATCCCTTTTCCTAATCGGCCTCTTAAAATACTTTAAGGCTTTCACTCCAGCCTCTGGTACTCCCACTTTCCCCAAGCCCACTTCATGACCTAGGTAATCCAAGAATCTTGCTCCCCATACACACTTCTCTGGCTTTGCTGTCAAGTCAGCTGCTTTCAAGGCACTGAGCACAGCATCTATGTGCTCCAAATGCTATTCAAATATGCAATAATAGACAATTACATCATCACTGTATGTACTACAGAAACCCAACTGCTCTCTAAGTGCCACATCCATGTATCTCTGGAAGGTAGCTGGAGCATTTCTTAACCCAAAGGGCATACAGGTAAATGCAAACTTCACCCAAGGTGAGCAAAAAGCTGTCTTAGCAATTCTATCCTGGTCCATAGGAATCTGATAAAAACCCTGGTTTAGAGCAAGCCTGGAAAGCCAGTGTGCCTCTGTTACCTTGTCTAACAAGTCACTGATATGTGGCATTTCATAAGGGTCTTCCATTGTGACTGAATTTAGCCTCCGATAATCAATGCACAAGCAGATGCATCCATTAGGTTTGCATACTGGAACCATTGGAGAAGACCAAGGGCTCTGGGATGGTTAGATAATGCCCTGCTTCAACAATTTTATGACTTCTTCCTTCAACTCTTCCTTCCAACCAGGCACTATCCTATAAGGATGAGAACGCACAGGTGTGGATTCACCAGTTGCAAAGACATGGGCATATTCCGGAGCCTTCCTAAACTGTCAGACACTACTGTCCATTTGTGCTTCTTTAAAATAGCCTGCAACAACCTCCTTTGCTCCTCAGTCACATATTCCTCACCTAAATTCACCCTGCCTATAGGATGGTCAGACCCTTCACTGTCCTGGGCTACCACCACAGGGAATAGGCTAGTCGAAAAAGCCTTCCATGGATTTAGCCAATTTACATGTGCTACAACCTTGTGCGAACTTTTCTCAGGAACTGATAACTGGTCAGTAGTATCACTTATCCTATTTGACACCTCATGAGGTCCTTGCCATACTAATTCCAATTTGCCCGTTAATAATGGTGTGTGTAATAAAACCATCTCACCGGGTTTATATTCCCTACAGACTGCCCTCTCATCATATTTCTCCTTGACTTTGTTCTTGTATCTAGCTTCCTTCCTACGAGGAATCTCATGTAGATTGGTTAGTGTTTCACAAAGGTCATTAAACCACTCATTGCACTTGAAAATTTCATCTCTCCACTGACCCACCCCTCTTTCATTGCTTCCAGGGGGCCCCGTAGTGGTCTGCTGTGAACAAGATCAAAGGGTGAGAACCCAGATGCAGTATGAGGAGTGGCTCGGTATACAAGCAGACAATATTTGAGTAAGAGGTCCCACTGCTCTAGTCTGCCCTTCCATTTCCAGAGCATACCCTTAAGGCAACCATGCCACCTCTCCAAAGCCCCATTGCTCTGTGGGTGATATGCTGTGGTAGTGATATGATTGATGTTAAGAAGTCTACATAACTCACTGCAGACTTTACCCACAAATACTGCACCTCAATCAGTCAGAAACTCAACTAGTGTACCAGTGTGTGACAAGATTTCCGTCAACCCATCAGCAACTGATATGGCATCTACCCTCTTTAAGGGCACACAGTTAGGGTAATGGGTTCCCATGAACATTGCTGTCAGTATGTGAGAATAACCCCGCTTAGTACGTTTAAGTGGTCCCACTATATCAAAAGCCATACGGTGGTAGGATACTGATATGATAGGAGTCTCAATCATAAGGACTCTGGGTAACAATGGTCTGCCCACTTTCTGGCACTCTGGACATGTTGCACAAAACTCCCTAATATCCCTTTCTAGACCCGGCCATGTAAAGGACTGTTTTAGGTGAGAAGCCATCTTATTATGAGAGAAATGGCCACCAATCTAACCCTTGTGTCCCACATTCATTACGTCTGACCTTTAGGCATAGGGTACTACCATCCTGGCAACCTCTCTTCCCTGCTCCATTAATTTTGAGTGCATCAAAACTCCCCCATTGAAATAGAACCCCTGTTCCTCACTTTTAACCCTCTTTTTCATTTCAGACAGCATCCCATCATTCTTTTGCTAAGCAATTAGTTTTCCAATTCCATCCCTGTCATGGATTATATCAAGAAGGAGTGCTTCACCATTTGGCTCTACTTCCTCTAACCCCACAATACCATCTGCCTCAACTAAACTGCTCTCAAGATCTTCTTTCTTCTCAACCACATCCTTAGTCTGTGTCCTTTCCCCCTCCCGAGAACTAACACTAGGACTGGCTGTTACTTCAACCTCATCATCAGATTCTACATTAATTTCACAGAAATCAGTTGTAGGCATGGTAGAAGTTAACCCAAACTTACACTTCATTTAACTGTGCCTTGGACTAACAGCAGACGTTGGGAGAGTGAGGGGTATAGGAACTGCACCATCTTTGGCATTAGCAGCTTCATGCTGGGTTATTTCATCTACCTGATCTTGACTTTTGGCCCTTGTAATAGCACACACACCTCCAGAGGTATCACTCATTATGAGTAATACTTCGGCTTGATCAACCTCAAGTACTGGGTCATCACCATTCATAGTGGACAAAGACTTCCCAAATAGACTAAGTGTTACTGGGTGTTCAACTCCAAGTAAAGCTTCTCCACCTATTCCCTCAATAACATCTACCTTCCATGGTTGAGTTTTGCCTTCAACCTTCAGCATTATTTCATCCATTTTTATGCTTTCATGCTTCAAATTTCCCAATTGTATATTATATACCTCCCCAGTATACTGTGATTCCTTCACAAAATTCTGGGGCACAGTAGTTATATCTGCCCCAGTGTCCAAATGAAACCTACATGGCTCACCATTAATTTTCCCTTGCCTTTTTAACACAGGCAACTGAGGCCTTGGTGATCTAACCCACCCAAGAGAATGTTTCTCCCGACAATCACACTTGATATGCCCTAGTTTTTTAAAATTGTAACACACCACCTTAGAGTTAAAAGAGAGATTCCCACTAGCTTCACCACCTCCGAGCTATGTCTCTGAGGGCTTCTAGTCTGCTGCCGGCTTTCCCCAGGTTCACCCCAACTCTGCCTGGTGTGCTTAGCCCCACCCCTAATGTAAGGAGACTCACCATCCTTTCTTTTAGATGAGCTTCTTTCTGGTGCTCCTGACCAAGTGTCCTACCTCCAGCATTGCTGATGCTGTTGCTGCTGTTCTGGTTGTTGTGACTGCTATCAGAGCATCTGCTTCTTCTCATAGAATCCCTTTGCCTCCCAAAGTTCCCATAGGGCTTCAGCTCTGTGATATATTGAAGTGTTAGGCTTTTGATTCACATAAAGAAGAGCTTCATTGGAATAGTTTCTCAATAATACTCTATGAAACAACTCATTCAGAGTATCCTCAACACTGTTCAGCAGTGGTTTGATCCTTGACAACGCTTTGCTTATTCTTTGAAGAAAGGAGCAAGGATCCTCATCTAGTCTAGGTTTCTCTAGTCAAATTTCTCTTCTGGCTTGCTGTGGTGTTGACCCAAGCCGTTCAAGTAAACTATCTTTAACTTCCAGGTAATGGGTCTTCTCTGTAGTATTCAACTCCATGAAGATTGACAATACCTTACCCACTAACTACTTCTGCAGGATAGGTAGCCAGTTTTCTTCTTCAATGCCTGCCTCCCCCATCGACGTTTCAAAGCTTTGTAGGTAAGCTTCTGCTTATGTGGTGTCATCCCATGTCTTCAAGTGTTGAGTGATGGACATTCGCTTTCTAAAGGATTGTTCCAATTTGTATTGTTCTTCCCTTCTGTTTTGTAGTTCGAGTTCATTTTGTAACCACTTCTCTTCCATCAATAGCTTGTTTTCTTCAAGCTTAAGGAGAATCCTCCTATCCTCCTCTTGTCTCCTAAATTCCCTCTCATGCTGTTGGTCCTGTTGTTCCTTCAAAAATCGAATGACAGTGTCTTGATCAACAGCAGTTGTTGATGCTGTAGCAGAACTTAATTCTCTGCCTTCCTTAGACATTAGTAGCGTTGATGGCTTCCTGGGTGCTGCTATCTATAATTCCAGAGATCTCAACAGCTGCACCGCTGCCAAATACCGCTGCCACCAAGTGTGAAGGGTTGCCCTTGCTGATTAGCTTAAACTGATCTAATCTATTCTCCCTTCTGCTAATGGTAAATGCTGCCACCAGAGTAATGCCTCTATAACTATTCCCTCACTACTATCCACCAGAGAAATTTAGGTGAATGAATCTTAGCTCACAGAGGTTATAATTAATGGTCAAGAAAAGACTAAAATAAAACTGACAAGGACTTTTATATCCTCCCAGATAGAAAGCATGACATCATATTTCTATAATACACACACTTAGTCCAAATATACAGATACACCATAGACCTGCATACAACTATATAAATTATAGCTATTCCATCAAAATATAATTAACAGGTTTGTTCTTATTAATCAGATCACATTGACAGAACCACAACATTGACACAAACATATAATTAACAATCAATGGGAGGTGTGTTCTAGTTATGATATATGTTGAGGAACTCTCAACATCATGTTGAGTGGCCCTCAACAGAGCCAAGTGGTTACCACCACACCTATAGCAAATCAAAGTCTGTGGCCTACGGCCTGTAGATTTGTCAATGACAGTGTCACTCTGACTGTACAAAACTGTACTTTCCTGAGTACCTCTCAAATACAGGGTATCTTTTTCTGCAGACTCCATTGCCATGGCCAACTTAAGGGCTTGGGAAAAAGTTAGGGCAAGTTCAGATAACAACTTTCGTTGTATCTTTTTATCTCTGACCTCACAAATGAGGCGGTCACGCAACATGGAGTCCAGAGTGTCCCCATACTCACAAAACTCAGACAATTGACATAATGCGGCTACATAAACCGAAATAGACTCATTTTCTAACTGAACTCTGGAATTGAATTTCCATCTCTGCATTATTGCTGAAGATTTAGGGCTGTACTGGTTAGTTACCAGTTCCACAATTTGAAGATATGTTTTCTCTGCAGGTCTGTCTGGAAAAATTAAGTCCTCTATGAGCTGTAGGTTGTGGCCCTACACACACTCAATAAAATTTCCCGTTGAGAACAATGAGAACAAGTAGGCTTGCCAGTCCTCAGAGCCTTGAGTAATTGGGCTCACAGATCCATGAATCACCATAATAAATGTGAAACTGCTCTGAGAAAGAGTCCTTGCCAAAATGTTATAACTTGAACTCGGTTCAGTTTCAAAGAGAAATATTCATTTTCAAAAACAGAACAAAAGCATGACAAGATCACATGACTAATCAATGCATCACATGTTAATAAATAGTATGACAAACAATTTTAGGATTAAGGACAATTACAACATTCACCAAACTAAAACCAGTAATTAGTCTGATTTTTAACTTGGTGTTGGCAAAATCAGAGGAGATCCCAAATTACAACCTAATTGAACTATTTTCAGTTTAAAATATTGCATAAAAATTTTTTTCTCTCCTAGAAGCCAAAGAGATGACAAATTGATTTGGCTTCTTTGTTGTAATTTTTGGATGCCAATTTTTTCCCTCCTAAAAGCCAGTATGAAACTAAATTGATTTGGCTTCCTTTGTTCTGGTTTATGGAGTCAAACAGTTTCCAAGATGCCAGATTTCTGGAATTTGGCTTCTGAGGAAGCCAAATTAATCTTCTTTTTAACTTGCTGTAGATAAAATCAAAAGAGATCCCAAATTGCAGCCATGTACAAACAGTAAGGCACAGAGTGATTCCTTCAAGAGCTAATAGATCAGTACCTCTGAAAACTGACACTCATAACCTGAGAATGGACAAAAGCTGTGACCACTTCCAGTAAATGCAGTGAAAATGGGCCTCTAGAAGCAGAAAAAGCCATGCCTCAGCCTTTTTTGTGAAATTGAATTATTAAAGTCAACAAGCTTGAAATGTATCGGGCATAACCAGCTCACTGTAGTTAAACCTAGACTACCTACTACTGGTACTTTGTAGTTGTCAAAGAATGTTTTTTTCTGCTACTGCTTGAAGTAGCTTGACCCATGAAATATACATTACGGGTTTATTATTAAGATTAAAACTCCTGCAGATTTGTGCATGCACATAGCCCATTAGGTATTCATTAGGGGTATTTTGTGAATTTCCCATATTTTTATATCTGAGGTAGTGTCACAAGAACAACAACAAAGTTACTTTAAGACCCTGCAGGGTGGGGGTAGGGGGGTGTGGGGTGTAAAAATAAGGAAGGATGGGCATGTTAAAATATTGTTCATGAATCATGTATCCTATTAAATGAGGTAGAGAACTCCAGAAGATTCCCAATCAGTTCTTATAGCCCCTCCACATAGGATATTGGTCCCTGCAGATGGTAAGTATATGCTATATCCAGACAATTACATGCAATTGTGTTCATGTCTTTGCATCAGAAACCCTTGTTAATCTCTATGTTCAAAAACAAAACAATAATTGTTATAGTGTCTCTAATAAACAAAAAGGCATACCAAATTGAGTCTTGAAACAAGACATCAACATTTAATCATTAAGTACCAAATTCTACATTCCCAATGACACCAACTTTAATGTTGTTTTTTTCCCTTTTCATCTATCTATGCTATGAAGTCGAATGTCTGTCTGTCTGTCTGTCTGTCTGTCTGTCTGTCTGTCTGTCTGTCTGTCTGTCTGTCTGTCTGTCTGTCTGTCTGTCTGTCTGTCTGTCTGTCTGTCTGTCTGTCTGTCTGTCTGTCTGTCTGTCTGTCTGTCTGTCTGTCTGTCTGTCTGTCTGTCTGTCTGTCTGTCTGTCTGTCTGTCTGTCTTCTGCCTGCCTGACTGCCCACCTGTCCATTGGCCCACCCGCTTGCTCGCTGGTCTGTCTCTCTGCCCGCCCAACTGTCTGTGAAATATCCCCTCCCAGATGCTTTGACAAATCATGCAGAAAGTTTCAGTGGCCCCACATGAGCATAATGGCCAAGTTTGGAGATAATTTGGCTAGGGTTGGAGTTATAGCTAAATCTTAGAAACCACACTTCCAAAGGACACTAATTAGTACAGAAAGATGTGCTTACAAATCACACTGTAATCTGATCACATACAAGAAATATTATCCAAATAAGTTAAGGACACTAAATACTCTAAGTGCATCAACAGCTCTGCCTTCCTATTACATTAAATGAACTGAACAAGTTTGTATCTGTAAGAAGCCAAAGGGTAAGGAGTACACTGCCCATAGGGCAGATTAAGTCCTGGCTGCAGCTGACTTTTTTGCACAACACACTATCATGTCTGGGAATGCATTATTATTTTTTCTTTTGAGTTTAGTTATGGGTTTTGTTGGCAAACAAGCATTAATATAAAAGTGTCTACATGTTTCACCCAAGTTGGTAAAAGCAAATATTTTTTTAGTTTATTATACTACTTTCCTACTTTGTTGGACCAATATTTACCATGTTTCAAACTAGTATATATAAATTTATAGCTAATGAGGGCACTCAAGATTCCTGGAGGTATGCTTGAAGAGCTATACTTTAGCTGGAGCACATACCATCAAATATAACATTTGATCTTCCATATTAGATATTCAGCAAACCTCACTCACATTTGCTAATGGATCCCTGATGAGGCAGCACACTGAGCTAGGTGATTACTTACATTACATTGGATTTAGCTAATTGTGTATATATATATAAAACTACAGATAAATATTTCCCCCTCTTGGTATTACCAGATATTAGGCCTATTATATTGCATGTATTAGAATTCCATCACTAATGATTGCAACAGCATCAATTAGAAGAAAAAAACAAACCAAAAAAAAACAAAAAAAAACGCACATACACTTGAAACTAGCTTGCAAGCTTATATTAAAGTAGAACAGTTCAATATCATACTTGTCTGCTCTGTCTGAAACAGACCTGTAGCTAGGAATTTTGAAAGGGGAGTTCCTTTTTTTTGGGAGGGGAGAGGGGGGGGGTAGTAACCTATTTCTCATTAATTATTCATTAGATATATAATATGTACCGTTTCTTTGTTGTCACTCACCCCCTACCCTTAATCTTATTTCCAAATGATAGCTTAGTTCAAATGCTTTCCAATATATGCTCCATGGAATGTTCAAGTGTACCACATTCTCAAATACTATTGTGAAGAACAATACAAATTTCACCAAATATGGTTAAAAATATGGCCATGCATAATGGCAAAACAGGCCTACATAATGTAATAAATTTATATGTATATATATATATGTATATTTATGTATATATGTATACATGTGTGCGTGTATATATATACATGCATATATACACATATATACACATATATACGCATATGTATATATATGTGTGCGTGTACACATATATACACATATGTATATATGCATATATATATTGCATATAGTGTCCGGAGTTGAATCCTAGCTGGCAACCTTCATTAGAGGTGGATCATAGATTGAGGCAGACTGCAGTGGACACGGACCTCCTTCAATATTTCCTGGAAGAGTTCTGTCGCAGTTCAAAGGCAAGTCAGCATTAAACTGGACCTTTTGAGTAATCAGAGTGATGATGTTTTTATTAATTAGAAAGATAAATATGTGCACAAATCATGTGCTGCAATATATCTACATGTAATATCCATACTATAAAGTACGAACAGTCTGTCTGTCTGTCTGTCCATGCATCGTCGGGTTCATGCTTAAATAATTAAAGTTAGACCACAAACCCATATATATTTTTTATCAGTATCACCAGGGAATGTTTTTAAACATGTCTATATGGCCACAACCCCTTTCCATACTTAAAATTTTTTTCAAAAATACTTTGCCGGGAAAAAAATTGAGTTACAGGCCTAAAACCTTGACATTCAGACACAATTTGACTCTTTGAATAACAAGGGGTGGGTCCCATCTGGCCACACCTCTTCTTCTTAGTGTGTAAGGCTAAAATTGTTTAAAATGGTAGTCAAAAAATTGTTTGACTTAATCACATGTTAACTTCTGTCTCAAAAAGTCTACAAAATGTTTTTAAAGTAGACACTCTTTGAGTATGTGGGTTAAATAACAACCCATAGGGCAGGTTTTTCGCTAGTATTCATGAAATATTAACTTATATGTAGAGTTATAAAAAAATTCTGTTACTTTAGTCTCAATACAATATATACTACCAGTTAATTAAAAGGATCTTTACCCCAGTAAACACAATGAATATACCAGGTGTTGCCAGGCCAGAAATAAATTAGTGATGAAGATAGCTTTTTATATCTTATAAATGCAGATAGTCAGTCAATTAGCAATCCAATCCACTCACAGGACATATTGGATGCTTCATCATACCCTGTCCTTAAACATTTTTGAAATTTAGACCTAATTGGTACCGGCCATTGAGGACGGAAGTAGCTATCACCTAGCCAGTAACTTTAGTTAATTTGGCATATCGCAAAAAATCCTCACTGATGTCACTGTGTACAAATCGCACACATAAATGAATTACTTCTTTATTGAAAGAAGTTATTTTATCCACCATTATCAAAAAATGATTTGTAATTTTTATTTTATCAACTAAATATTTTTAATTATGTTCTTACCTAAATTAATTATTTCATTTTGTATGTGGGGTGATGTGTATGTGGTATTCTTTAGCTTTAGTCTTTCAAGGCGAGCATTTATGACAGATTTATGCTTAGCCAATTGAATACCTTCATTAATGCCAAAAAAACTTCCTGGTTACCATTATATCAAGGTCCACCATCTTCCCTAAGTGCCAAGTGTTACCATTCACAAATAAAATACATTGAATTGCGTCTATTTTCCTCAATAGCTTTAGCCAGTGCAGAATTAATGCATAAATCTACATTGTGCTGTGAATTTTCCACAGATTGGACAAAAGTACTTGAATTTGCCATTGCATTAAGGTGGTACAGAGTAGAGGAATAACTATCTATTATGTTATGTACATTGACCCATTTTTAAAAAGGTGTATTGACAAGAATTCCATACCTATTCCTATCTTCTACAAACAAACTAAAGAAAATACAAAACCTACCATCCAATCAATAACTTATTTTATGCCAACCAAGAATATTTTATAAACATTTCACCTGAAAACAACAGCTATACAATATACTCCTTGGGGAAAGGAAAAGTTTCGGAAAAAACAAAATTTTTTAAAATCTAAGATTTGATCTTTATCCAAAGAATTTACTACACCAATTACTTCAGTAATGGGCATATTATGCATAGTAAAAAAAAAAAGAGACAACATCTTAATTTTCTTTAGATAAACTGAAAGAGCCACCATTACCACCAAGATGGTTCCTATTTGAGTTATTGAAACTTACTATCAACATCGTATGATAAAGCGGAACCCTCCTACCATGCTTATTGTGTGTTGATGTAATCATTATAATTATATAATTTATATGTTCACATACATGTGTGAGAGGGTGTATGTGTGTGTATGTGTTTGTGTGCACATGCGTGTGTGCGTGCGTGTGAGTGTGTGTGAGTGAGTGTGTGTATGTGTGTGTGTGCATGTGTGTGTGTGACTGTGTGTGTGCTTATATAATTATATATTTGCATATATATTTGTGTAGGTATATATACACATATGTGTATATATATACACATATATACATACATATATATACATACATACATATATATACGTACATGTATATACATACATATATATACACATATATACATACATATATATACGTACATGTATATACATATATATATACACACATATATACATACATATATATACATATACTGATGCTGGTGTCGCCACAATGATTCATCCCCAAACTATTTACTTATATTTGATTCACACTGGAATTTTGATTTATTTGTGTATCACATGTTTAACAGTACATATAAACTAACTTCCAGTAAAGAACTTACTATCATTGTGTTCTGTTCCGTTGGGATTCATTTCTGTGGTCCCTCACAGTCTTTAGGGTTTTTCTGGCCAAATACTATATTTGGCTATTTCTTAATACAATGGTTACTATTTTCTGAAATTTTTTGCTCATACTTTAAATTTGTTCAAAACCTATCATCATGCCAAGTTTCAGAGAAATCCACCAAGATGTTTGGCCAGAATGATGATACAAGCAGACAGACAGACAGACAGACAGACAGACAGACAGACAGACAGACAGACAGACAGACAGACAGACAGACAGACAGACAGACAGACAGACAGACAGACAGACAGACAGACAGACAGACAGACAGACAGACAGACAGACAGACAGACAGACAGACAGACAGACAGACATCTCCTTTTATACATATAGGAGATATATATATATATATATATATATATATATATATATATATATATATTTTTTTTTTTTTTTTAATTTTGAAAATTTATATACAACCAAAATCCAAAGCCAGCAACTGTGAGACACCTCAAATCTCCACTGGAAATTGAGACAATTGCTGTTTAAAAAATAATGGTAATGAAAATGTAGCAAGCAAATCTTTCTAGTGCAGCAACACCTATCAACCACTTTCTCTTTGTTGAAGCTTCTTAGCCATTGCTAATTCTCACCTTTAGATTATTGTTTTTCAGGTTTTTTGTATAAAAATTTTAAATTCTTTGTTCCTCCACCAATGTTCACTTTCATAGTTTAATTAATTTCATTATCTATCCCAACTCCCAGTGATCATGTCTGCAAAATTTCGTCAAAATATGTACAGCCATTAGAAGCCTTATTAAATATAAAAGCAAGATTATGGCTTTATTTGCATACAGAATTTATCTCATTCATATACATGTATTAGCAATTTTCAAAATTTTAGAGATGATGGATGCTCCACCTGAAGTTAATTTTTTTTTGTACAATGGTATCAATTTATAAATAGCTCTTTATCTGTGTATATATAAATAACAGAATATCATTTCAGGCTTACTAATTAGCAGCTGCATTGGAGCAGCAGTTTGGAACAGTTGTATTGAAAAGTTTTAAGGAAAAAGAGGTTGTTTTGTTGTTCTTGGCAAAACTTAAAGGACAAAGGAATTGATTTTGGAAGGGATTAATAATGTTTAAAAGTAAGTTAATTTTGTGCTCCGTTAGGGAATAATGTTCTAGGTTTACTGGGTTAAGCAGGTGGTTATGTGTTGGTTGTAAAATCAGAATAATTATTCTATGAGAATAAATGTTTACAGAACACAAATAAACATAGAGACATGGAAATGGAGCCCTGGGTTTGGCATATCAAATAAGGATTTATTTACTATAGACAAAAAAAGTGGATGGGTGGGGGAGGTGGATAGAGATCAGACTCAGACTCTGAGGGAAGTAGAAGAAGCTTGATTGGAGGACTCAGCTTTCCTCTGGCAACCTGTTTATGGCTAAAGTAAGAGTTGGCATCCTTTCTTACTTTCACATAACAATCAACAGATCCTCAAGTTAAAATGTAGGAAAGTTTGAGCCATTAGAAATGCTTATCAATTGATTGATTTATTAGAAGTTATGGGAAACAAAACAAAATTTAGATGAACATTTTAACCTTGCAGGCAAACGTCCTCTATAGCTCATCAACCTTTTTCAATTCTATTCATCTCAACCAGAGAATTTTGTTACACCTAAACATAGGGAACGAAATTGAAAGGTAGGAAATTTTGAGCAATTGGAAATGGAGAGAAAAAGAGAGGGGAGGAGAGGGTGGGTGGCAAACGGACCACTTTAAGCTATCTAGTACTTGTTATTTAATATATTTACACACTATTTTGATAATTTTGTCCAGTCCAACTATCTTAGTCAAGCTCATGCAGGAGGAGGAGTTGAAGTGGATTTGAAAAGAAGCATCATACTTTGATTTCCCCATAAGTTCTATGAAAAATTTCACTTGAAAGTTGAAATTCTGGAAGACAATTTTGGCTAAAGAAGGTTCAAAACAGCCTTGAAATAATAGGTGGGGCTTTGTCTCCACCAGCTGTAGCTTCAGCTAGAGCTAAAATTGGCCTATGATAATAAAATTGGGGAGGACAATAATTGTTAGAGTTAGAGTTGAGTGAATCAATAGCAGAAATTTGGATTTGGTAAATGCATTTCAGTTTTAATTGGTAAATTATACTTGGAAAAAAGAACGACCTAGTTGGAAACCTGTCAGAACCCCCTAGTATCAGGACTGAAGTATATGCCACAGAAGTCATCTTTTTCGATAAATCTTTGTCTTGACTGAAATGTACTCTTGAATTTGGTATGACTTGCACAACTGGGGTTGCTTCTGTATTTAGGGCTGGACTAACTGGCTTCCCTGGAGCATGGGAGGATGGTGAAGTGTGCTGTCCACCACAGCTTATTTGAGACTATCAAACAAAATATTGTTCAATCTTGTGCCAAGATCAACTAACATCACCCTCTTAATCACTTGTTTTTAGTGTCCTAAGGCCAACAGAATCAAGATTTTCATTTTAAATTTTAACATGGGCAACTTATTTCGGTGGTCAATTTCTTTATGTAAGCCAAATTGCAAGTCTCAGGGTCCCAGTGTATGTTGGTACATTAGCCACATGGGTAAGCAGATATGGTGAACTCATCAGCACAGGTGTGAAGAGTGAAGTGAGTCCAATGGCTAGTTGCAAAAACTAAACTAAAAGGGACTCAAAGTACATAAGCAGTTAGTGAAGGCAAATAAACAGCTATTAGGGAGTAGAGTTTCAGTGCATGGTGTATGGAAGGTAATGATGACTCAATGATAATGTTTTATATAGGTCTGACTTCTTGGAAAGTATTCGAGCATGTTCATTCTTTCATAGCACCACATATCCAACCAAAAAAAATTGAACAGGTCAAAGACAATGCCTAAGCATGGGTTGCTTCTTGTTTTATGTATCTTCATTTAAATTTCATATTGAAGACATAGTATACCATTTTTGTATCGCAAAATCAACTGTAGCTGTTATTTTTTGTTTATGGGTTGATGTAATAGCTGTACTTCTAACATTATTTATCGAATTGTCACCAAAAAAAAGAAATAATTCCAGATAGCATACCTAAAATATTCAAGGAACATCAACTTTTAAGATGCATCATTGATTGCTCTGAATAATTTAATAAAGACTGCTTATTTTTCAAACATGTGCAAGGACATATTCTAAATATTAAATAAAAACACTGCTAAATTTTGATAGGGATCATCCTACTGGAACCATATCATTTTTTTAAAATCATTATTATGGGTTGGTTAAGTGTATCATAAATATTTAACTCAGCCAAGTGCATTCCTAGAACTGCTTGAACCTAGAGATATCATAATGGCAAACAGGAGATTTAGCATTTCTGAAGATTTTCATTTGTATAGGATAAATCTAGAAATACTATTCTTCACTTGTGGACAGTCTCAACTAAGACAGAATGAAGTAGAATTTTCTCAAAGATTGATGTTGAAAGAGTCATCAATCTTCTAAAAAATATGTATACCATATTACAAGGGACATTTGCTATTAGTATCATGGCCATAAGAATGATTCACAAATGTTAGCTAACATAGATAGTATATCAATATCATATACAGCTTTAACTAATTATCTCCTTGCATTATACAATTTAAACTTTTTATGCTGATATGATAATTATACAATATAAACATTATTTAACCTAATATCAAAATTAAGATTCAGCTTTACATTTATCATTGCAGAATTAGTTTCCACATGGCTTTCGGGTTAGTTCAACATACTCAAGTGAAACCATACCTTGCTTCATTGTCACAATCATTTTCCTATGTTCTTCTCCTTGATACCAATGTTTTTGTATAAATTTATGGAACCAATTAAACTATCTGGTGCAGTTGGACATTGAACCTCATCACTTGTACTAGCTAAAGAGCTTCCTGGTTCTTTAGCAATATTTGAAGAATCTTTTTTTTTTCAATATTTGAAGTAGTATTATATCCTGAAAGAGAAGGTCCATTGATGGCCGAATGGCATTAAAAAAAAAAGGTGTGATCTCAGCAATTCATTAAAAATATATACTAAGAGGAGTCCAGCCTCTCTGTTGCTAATAGCAGGCTGGCCCTGGACCTGAATGCAATAATCACATTTAGGTGAGAAGCACAGATTTCCGTTAAAATCAGGTTGCTAACAAAATCTATTGTCTATCATATTTATTAGATTCTTGTCCCCCATGCTTAAAAGGACACTTGATCTCAATAAGACTATCTTGGCAACATCTGCAACTTACAAGATCATCTGGTAAAGCTCCAAGGTGAGGTAAATTTACATGGACAAATAATACAACAGATTAAATGTAATATCCTTCACTATCTCTTTTTCTGTGTTTTATCTGGCATACTTAGCAAGTTAATCCTTCATAGCTTAGTTCCAATCTTAGAGCTGGAACTCTATTAGGGTCAAAACTTTATTCACTCATTACACATAATTAGAGACAAAGTAGTTTTAATACTAGCTCTTTAAGCAGCAGCTAAATTTAATGAAGTCATATGACAAGTTTTAGTAAGTATACCAAAGCAAACCCTGATAAAACTTAGTAAATTCTTCAAATTATGCTGCTTCATCAGGAGTAATTTATAATTCAGAAAATATTTTAGCACTAACCAGACATATCTATATTGGTCATCTTAAGATACTTCATATCCTTATCAAAAGAACTTAAAGTTTTCTTACTAAATGAGGTCTATCACAGTGTCAATTATGAGTACTTAATTCAAGAATAATTATAATTTCTGATTCTAGACAAACTAAACTAAGCTAGTGGAAGAAATCCCTGTCTTCAGATTTTGTTGGAGGTAAAACCTTCCTTTATAAAATGAACACTTCAATAACTCTCTGCACCAATCTTTAGCCTACGGAAGTTCATCTGAGTAGTTGGAGCTTGTTGAATCTGTAAACATATGTACGCTTTAAATATAATTTATAATGGATACACTAAGTACAGCATACATTTTTACAGTACCATTCCAACTGCAAGCCTGTATAAATTGAAGCATACCCCAATCTGATAACACATTCCACTTTAAATAGTAGAGCAGATATAAGGGAACAGCCTTCAGCCATCCTATATATCAGGTATGTATTGTAAGTTATTTACAAAAAAAAAAAACAACGAAAACCGAGATAATACAGAATAACTTACCCTGCAATACAAGTGCAATGAGCTGTAACAATGGTTCCAACCCTATTCGCACTTACCCATGCCTCATGTTCGTTATCTGTTGACAACTGGCTGGGGTCGACTAAAGCTTTTAGAGCACTAACATACCGAGCATGAATTCTTTCACTTGGTAAGTATGGATCATCCCCAGAAGAAATACCAACTTTTCAAGTTTACATTCATACCTAGCCTTCACTTCAATGCCTGGAGATTTAAAGTAGTAGCTCATAATAGCTAGCACCAGGCTAACAGACACCAGGTTTTCCAACCAGGTGTGGATATAAATGAGCATGCTATCAACTAGCAGGGAATTGGATAAAACTGTGTAGTTATAGTATCTGGCAATAGCTCTGGCCATACTTCCACTTTCTCTCATCAATCAGCACTCTATTTCCCTAAGCTTGAGTTGCCACTTCAGTATCCAGAAACAGCTTCACAATTGCTGTAACAAAAATAAAAATATAGGGGTATAGATAGCTTTTAAAAGGTGGGGTTAGGTGACTTAAACCTAGCTAGGGTGAGGAAGTTCATCTCGGTGCTAGCTGGGAATCAATAATTGCTTGCAACTACTTCCATAGTGCTCCATCTTTGTCACTCCTGAATAAGACCAGTGTCAAGGTCTGAGATTACCCCCAGTCTGAGATTACCCCCTTTGCATCTACGCATGTATGAAAAAGCTTGGGTAAAATGAGACCATTTCTGCCATGGTCTCAGATTAACACCAGTCTGTGATTACCCCTTCACTACCTGCCAGAGTGAAAACCTGGAGTGAAATGAGGCAGTTTCTGCTTGACTCAGATTATTTGCAGTCTGAGATTACCCCCTGGGAGCGTACTACTACAAGAAAGCTGTTGGCAGGCATAGTAAAATAAACCATTTGGTCTGCAGTTTGTGTCAATAGATCTCTGGTATCAGTTTATATTATTACATTTGGATTTTTCATTTCCAGTGGTGCACTTAGTTGGCATTTAATCTTTTTAAATATTATTATTAATTATGTTATCCTTAAGGCTCACATTCCCTTTCACAATATGTAACTGTACCCTTTGCACTGGAAATTTGTAATAAATCTTAGTCTTTTTTCTTATGATCATTAAACCATAAATCACATATAGAAAAATGTGTCCAATAGTTTGGCAGGAAAATAGCACAAATGTATGGACAGACATGCGAAAACAAATTTTTATTGTCATTGGGGTTGGATGGGAAGGGGAACAAATATATTTGTCCATCCTATTCACAAATTATAAATCATCAATTTTAGAGTTTTTACAAATAAGTTTGGTTTTATCCATCACTTCTGTCAGGAACTTCTTTTATGTGGATTTGTTACTTCCAACATAATATAACTCTCCCCCCAAAGTTACATTTGTGAGTTTAGTCCATATGTACTCCCTTTCGACAGCATATAAAATAACTGAAATAATTTACTTTATGCATCCCAAGTATATGTTCTGGAGTTGTTTCTGATGTTCCTTCTGTCCTTCTTGTCAAGTCCTTCAGGGATACTTACCAGTAGAAAGATACTGGATCAGTTGCAGAGATTTAATTTTGTGCAAGACAAATCTTTCCACCCTGGCAGATTGGGTGTCCTTCTGGTGATTCAATCATTACCACAGGTGGTTAAGCCAAAAGCTACCAAAAGAGATGCAAATAATACAATTCTGTTATGATATCGTAAGTAGAACGCGTATCACTGCAGAGAAGGACCAGCTGGACAAATTCAGACTGGTGCAGTTCATTGGCTTAGGGACATGGCTACACGCATGCGCATTGAGCGAGGGGGTGATCTCAGACTGGGGCTAATCTGACACTGTGACACCGGCATTCCAACCAACTTAGTAAAATTGAAATTGTTCTGCCCATGCGCACTTTAACCAACGTTTAAGGGTTAATTTAAGGTACTGATGGAGTACCCGATATTCACCAGGTAAAATTGATGAGCTGTGGTGCAGCGAAATATTACCTTCACTACCCTTTCTCAATTCTCTCCAGAGGCTAGAAAATGAGGTTCCTGCTGCTACTTTCTCAGTTAACATGTTGGGAGTGTGTATACATGCAAGCAGGTATGTTAAATATTGAACTGTTCCAATATATTAGCTACAGGGAAGCCTGTTCAAATAATTTATAGAAAATTTAATGAATAGAATATAGCATACCATTTATAATCCCACTATGATTAGTTTGTAAGTGTCTATCTGTTCATAAGTTGTACTACTTCTCCCAAATAGAAATTTCAATCATCAAAACAATTTTATAGTCTATTTGGGAAACTACTGGGAATGCATAGGTTAAATTGTGGTAAGCTTAGTAAGATAAAAAAAAAAAAAAAGAAAATAATTTAGACCCTATGAACTCCTATGGATCTCGGAGGATAAAACTATTGAGAGCAGACACATGACAACAAAAGAAGCTGTATTTTATGGATGCATCAGGAACATGGAACAGAAAAAACAAAGTATATTTGTAACACAGTTGTGATATTCATTAACTTACTAATATGAACATTTCGTTGCTCCAATAGGCTCTATACTCAGACCATTAGATTTGGTGAGGATGTAGTATATATATTCATTTATTTTTCACCCGAGAACTTTATGTTGTGAATCCTATAGTTATTCTAGTTATTATTTTTAAATTCCCTCTGAAAACAAGTGCTGAAGTTCCAGGTTCAAATCCTAGTAATGGTTGAGTTTCTCTTCCATCTCCCCCCCCCCCCCCCCCCCCCCCTCACCACCCACCCCACCCCCAATGAATAAATTAAACATTAAATCATGAGTGAGAGGGGGGTTTGGCTAGTTAATTTTATTTCTATTAAAATGTTAATTATTTAATTTATTTATTTTTTCTCCATTTCTCTCTCTCTAATTATCTATCTATCTATTTATTTATTAATCTTAATAATGTTGTCATTGTTTTGTTTTGAGTATTTGTGATATTAAGGGGAAAATTATCACAGACCATTCAACAAAATAATCTCCTTTATGATGAAACAATAACCATATTATTAATTTAGCAATGTGTCAAGGAAAAGACGTCAGTTCCATTCCTAAATTTTAAATTGGAAGGATGTTAGGGAGATTAATGAGAGTGTATATAATGTAAAGAATATAAAGTTTATTTTGTTAGTTTTTATATTTTTAAAAAAATTAAAAATAAATAATGGAGGATGAATGTAATTGGTAAATAGTCAGAGGCAAATGACTTATCCAAGGTGTCAAAGAACATTCCTACAAAATTATTGGCAAATGTTGTAATTTTTTTTAATTTTTTTATTATAAGAATTTGCAACACCTCAAGGGTTAAAATAAATATAGACTCCTCCAGTAATGAAGGAATGAGAAAGTCGGTACACTTGTTTTTGGGAAGGTAAAGACAGATGAAATATTAAATAGAGTAAGGTTCTGTCTGTGGGAACTTCTTTATACTATGACTTCCTACAACAAAGGCAATAAACAATTCATATATGAACAACATGACATTATTGTATAATGTGGAGGAAATTATGCCTCTTATACCAAGCCTCATTTTAAGTAGACTCACCATTTAGTTGATCCTTGAGATTAAACAAATAATAAATGTCAACACTCTACTATGTGGGTGTAACTTTTGTTAGGCTTAATTATGTGATGTTGACTGAGTGTGTTATCACAGTCTCGATCATAAACTGTAGAGATCATTTCACATCTATATGAAAAAAGAAAACTTTTGTTATGTATATGTAAGCAGATTCCCTCCATTTACTGTTGTGGGACTCAGGAATTTGGGATAATTTAGTCTTTTGAATTTGTTTACAGATTAATTATCTGCAAATTTTCAATTGTAATGTTGTTGGAAATAATTTAGTTGTCTTAAACTGAAAATTGATATTGAAGTGCAAAATCTTTTGGTGATACACAAAATTTTGTAATGGACAAACATCAAGTTTGCTATGCAAACCAGATATGCTTGGAATAAATAACAAGGCTGATATCCATCAATAAATGTATGTGATGAACATTTAACCAGAAAACTTCTATAGGTTAGTACTGATTATAATTGCAGCAATGAAAATGCACAATTAATTCTTTTTTTGATTGTAGATTTATTTACAATCACTCTTAACAATTATTATTTGATTTAAATTCACATTTTTTAAGTCAAATTGTTTGTAATCAATTCTAAATTGTGCAATCTGATTCAAACTTAGAATTTATTTTCTTCCATTTTTTAGCAGCCTGACAATATCATTTCATTTGAATGTATATTTAGTTCAGCTTCTGATACTCTATGGTGCAAAGTACAAATCTATTTTCTGTGTGCTCAAGACATGAATTTGTTAGTTTAAATCAGCTCTGATCTGGCTGGTGATTGTGCTAGAATGCATACACTAAAAGAATAATAAAAACAGAGAATAAAAGAGGAAGATGTAAAAAATGTTCCTTGAAACTTTCTGACAAAAAGGAGTTAGTATTCATTATTCTAATTTTTCTCAATAAAAAGCCAACATTTAGCTAATAATTTCAAGCTTATTTTCTAGAATTGGTTAGATAGATAACTACACATGATATATTTGATTTTATATAGGCTCATTCATTCTAACAATAGCTACGGAAACTGAAAATAATGAATTTGAGATGGCACCTGATGAACAGGACAGGCTGCTCTTCATGAAGTATGACTACTTGGAAGATAAATTTTTCATGTTTAACTCAAAGAGAGAAAAAAATGCATCATAGAAAACATGAGCTTCAAGTGTCTTATGTGCCAAAATAATAACCTCTTAGTTTTCTCAATCTGAGCTCTTTTAATTCTGAATCATCATGTCAAACTCAAAATCGCTCCCAACCAATTCCAAAAGTCTAACTATTAAGACATAAATGACCACACAGTCTTACAAATCATGTTTCTGCTGTAACCAAGCAGTCAAAGATTGGTAACTTTATTTCAGGACAAGGTGTGGCAATCCCCACACTATAAGACTTAAATAAGAAGACCATCTAGTTCATCATTTTGGAAGGCCAGCTATTCTTATTTGTTGAATCTGAAACATTCATGGATTTTACACTGGAAGGGTAACCAGGAAAAAAAAATGATGTCAAGCAACACATCAATGTCAAGATTTGAGTTCTCTTTGGTGAAATGTTCAAGGAGGTCGAGACAGTGATTATGGCTGCTAGGTATGGCTGCTAAGTATGGCTGCTAAGTATGTCTGCGTGATTGCGACATGTGTTTATCTGCATCAACAAAGCAAATTCTTTGTTCTCTCTACTGCAAACATGGAATGACCCTTTTGTGTTGGTGTATGGTTGCATGATTGTGACATGTGTTCAACTTTAACTACAAAGAAATACTGTGCCTCTAGTGCAAGCATGAAATGCTCTTTTTCTGTTGGTGGATGGTTGTTCAGAAAATAATAGGCATGAGATGAGACCAATACTTTGAGATACAGGTTCTTACTGAAGTCGAACTAAGTTCAAAATACAACCCCTCCCCCCTCACCCTGCCTAAATAATCATGGTGTTAGTCAAAGGATTAATATATTGCATAATTGATTGAATTATGTTAATTTTGATTTCAAATCAATTTTTGTTAGTAATTTTTATAAGAATTGCAATCAAGTATAAGGTTGTATTTTGATTTTGATTTGCAATCAAATTGTTCATGATATTGCACTTGCCTGCTGACTTCCATGGCCAACTTCATGTCACATGCTCTGGAGTGGAATGTCAACATTCATTATTTTTCTAGGAGCATTCACGAGCCCATTTATAAGCTACTTCAACTGAAATCAATGCTTTCTTAAAGTTTTAAAAATGTAATAGCTACCCTAATGAATAAATTACATATATCAATGATATTTGAAGTACCTTCAATCATATTTTATTTTGAAATCAATTTTGACATCAAAATAAAATATGATTAAAGTCAACCTTTGAGTGCTTTTATTAAGAAGGAAAACTTTTGAGATAGAGCTATATATTGTAAAGTTTCCTGCTGTGTGGCTTGAGCTGATGATGTGAAACTAAGCTCTGTGAAACTAACCTCTAAAAAGTAGGAACAATTGATCCTATATCCAGTAAAATGTCTCTTTTAAGATCGCTGAAGTTTGTTATATTTTTTTTTACCTCAAACAGAGAAATGATGATCAACTTAAAAATCATATATCATGAACAAGTGGGTTCGGTGGTTTGGTATTGTTGATCACACTAAGAAATTATATTAGCTTAATGCAACCTTGTGGGTAATCAAATGTTAAAATTTCATCTCTGCATGATATTTTATATTCTTTAATGTCAATGGACATAGACTGACACGAGTTTAAAAGACACAAAGAAGCTAAAATTACTCCAATTACACACAAATTATTTTACCATTCAAAACACATCAAAGTGCAAATGTACCTTCACAAGAGTAAAGCACAAGTTTTATGGCCCCATTTCGATCTAGTTTATGTACACCTACTGGCTCTGCCACCACCTACATCAGTAATCACTGCCTATTCAACCTAACTACCTCTGAGGGCTGGCCCTATACCTGCAGCAACTCAAGAACATTCTTTAAGATGCCTGACACTCTTATATTAGTCTAAATAATGTAATAAAATTATATTTGGGTAATGCCTGTGAATACTAAATTTTTCTATTGCCAAAACTGCTGACCTTACAATGTGAGGGGAGTTGTGATTATGAGCGCACATCACATTTATTATGCCACTACATATGAATCTCATTTTATTTCTTTTATTCTAAAATTTGATAAGATGTGTGAAATATTGTCTTTTCCTATATGAATGATTCTATATCATATCCAGTGGTTTTGACATCAAAACTTAGTTCTTTCATTATAGAGAGTTGACAGGGTATGTATAATGTTCCTTCAGTAGTAGCACACACTTTCTACTTCTAGGGATAAAAATCTAAAAATGTATTCGAAATATGGTTAAAAGTCAGATCAGGATGAGAAATTAAGATATGGCTAGAAATTGGTAGAAGTTCAATAATTCAACATCAATCACAATATCAGAACTATGGCTATAAATTAACTAGGTTTAGGGCTATTTATCAGGATAGGGCTAGAAATGTAGACAAGGGTTAGCAGGAGTAGGCCTATACACCATGAATGGGTTAGTACATGATACGCAAATGGCATTCCTTTTCTGTGATGATGGTGAAATCACTTTGAAGGAGAGCAAGCAAAATAAGATTAGGCCAGGACTTCCCTGATTACATTTAATATAATTCTAGAGATATGGCTTGGGGGTTCTAGCAATTTGACACTGCACTGTAATTATAACAAACTTGCAGCATATACTCGACGTTGCGTTGCCCGGCCATTGCCAACATGAAATATTTTAGAAGCCACTCGAATTTCAGCCTTGTTGGTCATTTAAGCAGCTTTTAGCAGCCAAAACAACTTCCTATGTCTGTGGCTGATACCAAACCACAATCATTGACATGCCCATATGTAGTTAATAATGCTCACTTGGTTGCTTGCAGTCAATAGGCCAAAGTTCAGCCTGATTGCTTCATACTTGTTTCCTATTGGTGTGGTAATGACCAAACCACACCCATTGACACAAGCACCTGTGATTAATAATGCTTATCCAGTTGCTTAAAAACCAAAAGCCTAATTTTAGTCTAGTTGATCCTTTAATTAACTTTCGATAGCTAAAAGAACTTCCTGTGGGTGTGGTTATTGTCAAACCATAACCATATGCAGTTAATAATGCTTAACCGGGTAGCAGAGACCACATGCCTAATTTTGGCCTGATTGTTTTTTGATTAATTTTTGTCAGCCAAAATAACTTCCTGTGTGTGTGGATATAAAAAAAAACCAGAGTTATTACAATGTAAACATATATTTAATAATGCTAATTTGGGTTCTTGGTGACTACATGCAAAATTTTGACCTTCTTGGTTAAGTGTTTAGGTGTGATGCTTAAACACACAGACAGAGAGACAGAGAGAGAGAGACAGACAGACAGACAGACAGACAGACAGACAGACAGACAGACAGACAGACAGACAGACAGACAGACAAAAGATAGACAGACAAAAGACAGACAAAAGACAGACAAAAGACAGACAAAAGACAGACAAAAGACAGACAGACAGACAGACAGACAGACAGACAGACAGACAGACAGACAGACAGACAGACAGACAGACAGACTGACAGACAGACAGACAGACAGACAGACAGACAGACAGACAGACAGACAGACAGACAAAAGACAGACAGACAGACAGACAGACAGACAGACAGACAGACAGACAGACAGACAGACAGACAGACAGACAGATGGACAGAGAGATAGACGGACAGACAGACTTCTCCTTTAGTATAAATAGAAAATAGTTGTGTATGGCATACACTGTATGTAAATAATATGTCTTATTGTTTGCCTATGTACAATTTACCAGATGATATTTCTGAATATAAAGCAAGGCACTCAATGTGAAGGGTGTGGTATTTAACTGTATCCTTACTATGCTCTCCAGTGGGTTCTCCCTCCACCCCCACTAGTCTGACTGCAACTCCCCTGGCCACCTCCATTGAGTTCTCCTGGAGCCAGCCTGCAGGAGACCTGGTGGAGTCCTACACCCTAGCTCACCACTTCATCATTAAAGGCTGTGATCTTCCTGTGCATGGAGGTACCATTACAGGAATAGATGGTTCAAGCCGTACCTTCAACCTTTTTGGAATAGAGGAAAATAGTGAAGTTGATGTCACCATTACAGCTGTGAATGGTGCAGGAAGTAGTCCACAGCCAGCAAGGATTTCAACCACCACACTTATGGCAGGTGGGGTGTGTAACAATGTTAGGTAGATGACTTGTGGTCATTATAGCATGCACACACTCACTCACTCACTACAGCTCCTTCTGGCATTGTTGCATCTCTAAGTGTCACTGCCACCTCCACCACTAGTGCCACTATAGAGTGGGGGCGTGTTCCATGCAGGGACAGGAATGCTGAGGTCACACACTATACTGTGACCCATATCCCGGTCTCTGGAGGTAATGAGGTAGAGATTTTAATTTTTGGTGCTAGTTCAACTAATGAGCTCCTCATCACTGGCCTCATCCCAAGGACTGCTTACACTGTACATGTAAGGGCTGACCACATTAACCTTGTTACTGGTCAATTCTTGTTAGGGACAATTCGTGCCACAGTGACTGCTACAACTTTAGTGCCTGATGGTAAGGTGCCAGTTTAGTCTGTACCCTCTGTACAATACTTCAACTAATGACATGCCTCCTTCCTCTACAGCTCTTGGCTTCTACTTGAGTGGAGCTCTGTATCCTAACAACAGTGTAGTAGCCCTGACTGACATAGGGACTGATGACAGAGCCCTGTACTGCCTCACCAACCTCACGGAATGCTGCATAAACAGTAACACTACTGGTGATGGTCCCCTGGGTGATTGGAAGAGTCCAGATCAATCTGTAGTTTTTAATTCAAGTTCTGGAGCTGATCTATATAGAAGTAGAGGTCCCAGTGCAGTTCTTCTCCATCACAGGAACAATGCCATGGAGCTCACCGGAATTTTCACCTGTGAAGTTCCTGATGCTGGAGGTGTGGATAGATCTCTCTATGTCTTCATTCATGTTGGACCAGCTCCAGGTACACACTTGTAGGAATCTTATTACCAAATTTTATGTAGTGAGTGTGTGCACTGGCAGACATATTGTGTTCTCCTTCACATAACATACACATGCACACAGCATACACACACATGCTCACACACATATTCACAGACAGATGGACGGACACACAGACAGACAGAGAGACAGACAGGAATACAGGAGCACAGACAGATAGACAGAGAGATAGGAACACAGACTGATAGATAGAGAGACAGACAGACAGACAGATAGACATACAGACAGGCAGGTCGGCAGACAGGAAGATGGACAGACAGACACACGCATGCACGTATGCACACACACACACATGCACACACGCATGCACACACACATGCACGTATGCATTGATATCAACCATGCGGTTTTGACTTCAGCTACACCATCTTTTCATTGGTTCTGACCCTTTGATACTGGTCCCACCCTCTTGAGGCCAGAGCCACCACCTGAATACCATCCATCTGATTTCAGATGCCAGTTATACATACACTTTTTGATGCTGGTTCAGCCCACTTGATTCCAATCCCAAGCCCCGCAACCAGGATCTTTGAAAGGGAAGTTCCTTTCTGGGGGGGGGGGCGGGGGGGGGGGGCGGGGGCAGGGGTAACCAAATTCTCATTAATTATTCATGAGATATCTAATATCTACCATTACTTTGTTGTCACTCACCCCCTACTCTTAATCTTATTGCTAAATGAAAGCTAAGTTTAAATGCTTTCAAATGATATAATTCATGACATGTTTAAATGTCCCACATTCTTAATATAGTTGAAAAATATGGCCATGCAAATGGCCAAATAGTCCTACATAATTTTATATATACATATATTGCATATAGAGTCACTACTTGAATCCCAGCTGATGTTCTTCATTAGAAGTGGATCATAGATTGAGGCAGATTATGGAGGACACAGACCTCCTTCAATATTTCCTACAGGAGTTCTATCCCAGTGCAAAGTCAACTCAGCATTAAACTGGACCCTTTGAGTAATCAGAGTGATGATATTTTTATTAATTGGAAAGATAAATATGTGAAAAACTCATGTGTTGGAAATGCTCTACAATGTAATATCTATACTATTAAATACAAATGATCTGTCTATCTGACTGTGCATCCTCGATTCATGCTTGAACGAGTGAAGTTAGACCACAAAACCATATATATTTAGGATTTCTGTCACCAGGGGGACATTATAAGTTATAAGCCTAAAAAATTGTACTCCTGCCAGAGGAAGGAATTGAGTTACAGGCCTAAAACTTCGGCATGCAGAAAATTTTGACTATGTAGGCCGTAAAACTGCCTGTAGGGCGGTTTATTTTTGGTAGTATTCATAAAATATCAACACATACGTAGAGTTATAATAAGTTCGGTTTGTTTAGTTTCAATACAATGTATACTAAGAGTTAATTAAAAGGATACAATACTCAAAATACAGTGGTGTTAATTCTAATAATAGATGCAAAAGATACAATGTGTGTTTGTTTAAGTTAGATTTTCTTTATGTTCTTTTTTTTTTTAATACTGCCTCAGTAAAATGTGATGATTATACCAAGTGTTGCTGAGCCAGAAATAAATTTGTGATAATGATAGCTTTCTATAGCTTACAAATAGTGGAGAGTCAGTCAATTTGCAATGCAATTCACTCACAGGACATATTGGATGCTCCATCATACCCTTGTCCTCAAACATTTTCAACATCTTGACCAAATTTGTCACAGCCATTGAGGACACAAGTAGCAATAACCGAGCCTGTAACTTAAGTTAATTTGGCATATTACAGCCAAAAAAATCCTCTCTGATGTCACTGTTTACAAACCGAATAGATTAGAGGGATGACTATCTACTATCTTATGTACATTGACCCACTTTTTAAAAGGAGTATTTACTAGAATTCCATACTTACTTCTATCTTTTACAAACTAACTACAGAAAATACAAAACCTATCATTCAATTAATACCTTATTATATACCAACCAAGAATATTTTATTGTCATTTCACCTGAAAGCAACATTTATTCAAATCGAGCCATGATTAGACTATTAATTTGCAGAAATCACCCCAAAAACTCCTCTCTACAAACCCACTACCCCACCTTCAGCAACCCATGCAATATATATGCATAGAATCCACAGTTGTTTAAATCTGCAGACAATTTTGAGGTTAAACTCTAATATTTTGTACAGAGACCAGAGTCCATGTTCAGTCAACTATACTTTATTTGGACATAATATTTAGGACATTGCCCATCCTAATTTAGGACACTGCCCATTGCCTGTGTCCACCGATATGGATATTGGACTTGGTCACTTAACATTGTCCAACAATGGTTTGCTCATTCTCGCATGATTTTCTAAATTCTGGCTTCTGCAAACTGGCATTTGGATACCAATTTAAAGCACTGTGCTCTGTCGTAGTTTTCGCATCTTGGAACCAATTTGGAGCAATGTGTTTATGATTTGAATTTTGCAGCATTGGAAACCAATTTAATGCAGTGTGCATGTTGATCATTCATATTTTACTGCTGTGAATTAGGTGTGCATTTTTTTTTACTTTTAAAAAAGTTACTTTATCACAAAGGGGCACGATTTGATGCGCTAAATTTAAAATTTCTCAACTCTTCACAAATTTAGGCTCCTACTTCGATACAATATACTCCTTAGGGAAAGGAAATGTTTCAGATGAAAGAAAATGTTTTAAAAATTGAAAAATTTGAACTTCAGCCAAAGAATTTATTGCATTAATTACTTCAGTAGTGGTCATATTAGGCATAATGAAAAAATAGCATCCTAACTTTCTTTGAGCTAAACTGTCAGGGCCACCATTACCATCTAGATGGTCCAAACTTGCACAACTAGCTACTCATCCCAAGCTAAGATTTTCATAACCACCATCAATAGTACTAATTACAGGTATATATCTCACATTAGGAACACCATCACTAATAACAATAGAAATTGGCAGTGGACATCGTGCCTAAAGGTACTTTGGAAATCATTACTTCTGGAAGTTGTCTTCTTCTTCCAGCAAGCCTTGCTCAAATATTAAATTTAACTAGATATCCCAATATTAGGATCACCATTGCTACCATCTACATCATGATGATTTAAACCTCCATCACCAGCAGAAGGTCCCAACCTAAGATTATCACTGATACAAATGCCATCAAAATTACTGAACATAGCTACATGGCTCACATCAGCAACACCATAACCACTAATGATAGACATTCGAAGTAAACACTGCAGCTTGATGAAGTACCTGAGAAAACCACCACTTCTAGTAGCAGCCATTTTGTTCCCAGCAAGCCTAGCTTCCATGTAATACACTAAGGAGTTGAGAGATCCACTGAAAGGGTTGGAGGCGCTAACCCACAGTTATGGAGTGACACACAGTTATGGAGTGACACACTACAGCAAAAGAATGTCACATAGTAGAGTTCAAAATAATCTGATACACTTCAAAACTGAACGGGGGTGGACCAGTACTGACTAACTCTTGGTGATAAGCGCATGGGTACTGGGTACTGGAGGCGGGAAATATTACTATTTGTATTTATTTTTTTTTTTATCCCAAAAGTGGGACGCTATATAGTTAGTCTTTGTTCTGCTGAGTGCATCTTGTGTTGATATCACTGTTGGAGGACAGGCAACATGATTCTTTTACTTAATATTATATGAATGAAATAATATAATCATTTTGTTTATGCAATATTTTTACACCACCTTTTAGTGGCACAGTTCAATTTTATATGCAGTGTATTTGATATGCTTTATTAGAAATAGTGTGTATGGTTTAAAGTAAAGTGTAAAGACAGTTTTTGTTAATGCATTCTTAACTGTGTATAATTTGCATTTTATATGCAATAGATAATTTATATATCCTGGGTGCATGTGTGATATTTTAATATGTAGGATATTTTTAAAAGCTATGTGTAGTAGTACAAGTAGTGTTTTTTTTTAGACATGTATTTATATTGTTCTCATCCCATCATGCACAGATCTTTCCATCACTGATCTTTCCTACAATCCAACATCACTCAATCTCACTTGCACTTCCACTGGAGGACCCATTGACTCAGTCACATGGTCAAAGGATGGACAGGAGATCAGTGGCAGCAGTTCTGAGGTCCATCAGAGTCAGCACATCACAGATAGAATGACTGCTACTTACCAGCACACCCTGTCCAGTGACAATAGCACCAATTTTCTGGGCAAATTCTCCTGTTTAATCAGAGATGAAAATGGAGGGACTGCAACCAAGACACTGGCACTAAATGGTGTGTGTGTAGATGTTGAGGAGATGTTGCAGGAATATCCTGTCCCAGATATAATAGGGTATGGAACAGTGGTCTGAAAATAGATTAGCATACATTACAGCAATTGAAACTGTTCATTAGCGAGCTTATATATTGGTTGTCCTATGTAATATTACACCATTTCTAGCCAGTACAATATGATGAATAGCAATCACTCACATTTTGGTGGCCTATTAGAGTGTGATTGTAGAGTGCAGCTGTGGAATTTTGAGACACCCAATTAGAACAAACCCACTTCTTCTATACCTTTTTGGCCTTTAGCTCAAGCTTTATTAAGTAGTGTAAGCTTTCCTATTTAGCTATAGAATGAACCTCTCCTATTGTTGCCAACATCCCATGTAATTTTTTATGTTTATTTGTTAAGTTTATTTAGCGTGTGCAATAGATGCACAGAAGTGAGTGCTTCATTAAAAAAATGACACAATAAGTTCATCATTGAGTTGGGTGTCCACGAGTAACCTGTCACTTGCTATTGGACATCATATCTCTCTTATCTGCAGTTCGAGTGACAGAGTTCCATTAATTTGTGAGTCTATAAATGAAGATGTGTTTATCTGGAGCTCAGCTGAAGTCTGTATGATGTCACTAGTGGCATATATTTTGAATTTTTGTTTATTATTGAACCTCACATGTTATTTGTTGTTTATTACAACACTTACTAACATACACCATGAGGTGCTGAAATAAAAGCAAACATCGAATGGAATGGAAGAATAAAAAATCTATTTCTGTTAAAGATGCTGTGAGGAAGAAAGAACTGACCATGCATAAAGCTGAAGCAAAGTTCAATTACCCTTGAATGACTTTTAATACAGGAGTTAAAGGTCATGATAGATTAGTTCAAACACTGGGATACCTACAGAACTCTTTGCAGAAGAATACAATGCCGTGGAATCTTACTGTTTCCATATGGCAGATTGAGGCTATCCCTTGACCAGATCAATGGTTAAGGCCAATCTATGGCTTGGCTATAGCTAACTGGGCAGGAATAGAACACTCTTTTAAGGGAGTGTTTTGACCTGGACAACATTGGTGGAATAATTTTAACAAGAGAGGTTCCACACTAAAGTTTGAGGCTAATAATTTCTATAATATCTATTGAAACATGTTTTATACCAGGCAGAAGAATCGTTTACAATACACAAGATAAAGTTAAAGTTGTAAGATTTACAAATTTTGCATTTCATATAGAAAAAGTACTTAGTCATAATCTCTGGGGTTCCTTACAGTAAAACACTTAGTTATAACCACTTCGTTGTAAAACAAAGTTTGGTGTTTCCATGCAGTAAATATTCACAAAATATCCATTCTTGACATAAATATGTGCATGTGTCCACCCCATCATTCTTAGCATTCCTGGATAGTAACCACAGTTAAAATCATTATCCTAAAGGTACTCTTCTACAAATTGTGATATTGGAGCATAATCATATTGTCGTCCACAACCCCAACATATTAAAGGTACAGTTCAGCTTCTCAGTATGACCTTGGATAAGAATAATCTTAGGAATATGTCTAACATAGATAAAATTTGGCATGAGCATAGTTATAGTTGCAACGTTAGTGCTCATTTTCTTAGAATTTTGCTAAAGATAACTTCAACAGACACAATTAGCATTTACTGTAATTTTAACCAATTTATTTGTCAGAAATGTATTCACGACACCCACTTCATCACCTGTCTTTCATGTCTCAATACCTGCACATTCCCATCCTGTGGTTTTGATATTTCCCAAGTTACTATACTTATCAAGTTGAGTTTGCAAGTTGAGATTATGTTCTCTATTTTCAAGGGTTAGGGAGTACATTAGCTACATAGGTTATTACATGCATAAAATTTTTTCAGGTTTAGTAAAGTGAAGTCCTACATCTTCTAAAATTAGTTGCTTGACAAGTTCTCAAATTTGCCACTTTAGCACAAATTCATGTGTTTTTTGAAAATAGATTTTTACTTTTTATATATATATTTGTAAAAGGAATGATAAAAAAAACAAAAAAAAAAAAAAACAGCAAAAACATGTAGACAAAAATAGGAAGATAATATCAAGTGGTGGAGTTGTCCCAAATTCAGTTATTGGATTGCAGGTAGTCTTCTCCTAAAGAAATTGATCTTTCTCTCTTTCCACACACACACACACACACACACACACACACACACACACACACACACACACACACACACACACACACACACACACACACACACACACACACACACACACACACACACACACACACACACACACACACACACACACACACACACACACACACACACACTGAAAAATGTTACTTACTTGTTCTGAAAAACTCAGAATTGATATAAATGAGAATGTGCTAGAACTTTCTATGTAGGGATGGCAGGGCTGAGTTTATTGGATAAAAAAATAAATAAAAATCTTATGTATCTATTATCTCTCACTGTAAGCTTTCACAAAACTATATTACGTAAAATAACTGAGAGGAACCCAATGGGCTGCAGTATAAGACTCAAGAATATCAAAAGCCCTAGAAAAAGTGAATTCAAAAATTGACTTTTGTTCTGGTTTGCATTTATTTTGAATAAATACAGACTTTCTTGTTTAGTTAATTGCAATGATTCCAATATCATCTTATACAGTGCTATCTTGGCTAGTCTACTTTGCGATTGGTTTTTGTTTTTAGTTATAAATACAAAGCAAGAGTCTTGGGGATTGACTTTCACAACTATTACCAATATGCACCATCTTTAATTGACTGCAGCTAGAGGGTGTGGCTTGTTGAACACAACTCAGTGAATGCCAGTGTGCCATTAGAATAACTAATATGTGACACAGTAGTAGTTTGGTTACAATTGATCAGAATAGGCAGATATAAGCTCTAACTACAAGAGACATGGACAGATGGGATTTTGCTCTCTGACTAGACTTCACAGTTTCAAAACTGGCTTCAATTTAACAGCAGTATGGGCCCTGGGCAAGACAGTGCATTGGGGCCTTACCTACACAACTAATTAAAGGTATATCTTTTTGGATTTCAGAGGACTCCTTTTGTGGTATAAAAGGAAAAAAAATTAAATAAATAAATAGATAAATAAATAAAATTAAATTAATAAAAACAATAATAAATTTCAATAAAAGAGTGAATAGTAGCTCTTTAGCATTGTAACTGCCTCAAAAAGAAATAATAGAATATTTGCCTATAATAAGCCTTGAGTATTCTTAGCAGATGCAGATATTTAGCTTGGTAGATGACCAGTCATTTTTAAGTTTATTTGTATGTTCAGTTTTCAGAATACTGTAGCAAGATAATTTTATTTACATTTATTCCAACACCAAATTCTCTAAATAAATAAAGAAATACATAAAAAAAATAATAAAAAAAAAAAAATAATAAATAAAAAAAAAATTAAAAAAAAAACCAAAAAAAAAAAGCTGCTGAGCACATAAAAGAAAAAAAAAGTGGAGTTGGTGGGAGGGACAAGAGGATCAGGAAAAGAATAAGCCTCCCCAGTCAGAAAATACAAAACAAAGTGGTCAAGGCCAAACTAAAATTAGCTTATAATAGTTTTTTTTTTTTTTATTGATAGTATGAGGTCCCTATGCTGATAAAGCCCTTGTGCAACTGCCCAGTGTGCCAATTGTTTAAAAGATCCCTGACTTTTACCTGCATTAAGTAGCGTAGTCTGTCAGCATTTAATATTTTGTGTTCCCAGTGACCACTGAAAGTAACCCATTAATCAAAAGTCTTCTAAGCATCAGAGGCAAAAGTAAGAAAGAAATGAGTAGTATAAACTGAACAAAGCTCAAGAACTGACAGTCCAAAAAAAAATCTCATTTCACATGTTAAAATGGTACTAGTTCGTTATCAATATGTCCATGTAAGCATTGTTAGGATGGTATTCAGTGAGTGCCAGCATAATGAAATATGTTAGAATGATACTATATGAATCAGCAAATTTTTACTGCATAAATGAAATGATTCACATACCTGTATTTATCAGTGTGTGACAAGAAATAAACTAATTTGTAGCAAGCAGTAAAAGCAATGACACCACATCACATCATTCAGGTATACCATACTGACAAGCTAAACTAATAGCCAAACAAATAAGTAAAGAAAATCTATGTATGTATGTATGTATGTATGTATGTATGTATGTATGTATGTATGTATGTATGTATGTATGTATGTATGTATGTATGTATGTATGTATGTATGTATGTATGTATGTATGTATGTATGTATGTATGTATGTATGTATGTATGTATGTATGTATGTATGTATGTATGTATGTATGTATGTATGTATGTATGTATGTATGTATGTATGTATGTATGTATGTATGTATGTATGTATGTATGTATGTATGTATGTATGTATGTATGTATGTATGTATGTATGTATGTATGTATGTATGTATGTATGCATATCATTCTATGCCATACTTCCTACAGGTGTAACAGTCACCAGGGGCCCCTTACCATTCACTGTGGGCCAGAATGCAGTGCTCACATGTACTAGTGACACTGGTGTGGCTGACCTCATAGAGTGGGTGACCAAGGAAGGGGTGGTGTTGGCCAGTGACACTGCAGTGGAGGAACTGCAGTTGGTGACAGTCTCTCTGTTCATATGGCCAAGTTCACCTGCATTGTGACAAAAAACAGTCTTGACCAGACCTCATCCAACCAGACTATACCAGTCACAGTTTTAGGTGTGTGCAGAATCTTATTCACTTTATATATGTATGTATGTGTATATATATGTATGTATGTGTGTGTGTATATATATATATATATATATATGTATATATATATATATATGTATATATATATATATATATGTATATATATATGCAGTCATACAATCCACAGACTCATTTTTCTTGTGTTACCTATATAAATAGCTGTAGTTGATGCAAGTTTAGGTATGCAAACACTTTGCCATAATATTTATTACTATCATCATATACCCATTATTGCCAACCGATGTCAACATGAAACATTTTAGAAGCAACTCAAATTGTAGCCTTGTTGGTCCTTAATTAGCTTTTTGTAAAAACAAACTCGTGTAGGTGTGGCTACAGCCTAATCACATCCATTTGCACACCCACATGCGGTTGATAATGCTCACCCAGTTACTTGGAGACCACATGGTGCATTTCAGCCAGAAAATTCATTAATAAGCATTTACTATCTAAAATGACTTTCTTATTGTGTCTCTGAGAAAACTACAACTTTTGCCACATAAACATGTATTTATTGACACTAACCATGTTGTTTATATCCATATGCCAAACTTCAGCCTGATTGATTGATGCATAAATTAATTTTCAGTAGCCAAATTATTTCCTGTGGATATGGCTATGAAAAAAAATGCACCCATTGCCACTCCCATATGTAATTAATAATGCTTACTCAGATATTTTGAGTCCATATGTCCAATTTCAGCATGATCAGCCAAACAATTATTTTTTTTTGCATCCAAAATGACTTCCTGTGTGTGTAGCCATACCGTAATCACACCATTTCCATAGCCCACACATGCTTAATATCGCTTATTCAGTTACTCGGAAATCACATGCCCAAATTCAGCCTGTTTGATCCGATGAATAGCTTTTTATAGCAAAACAACATGCTATGCTGTGTGCCTAAGACCAAACCACACCCACATATATGCTTAATAGTACTTACCCGGTCACTTAGAAAGTGCATGACAAATTTTGTCCTGATTGGTCCTTTGATTAGTTTTTGGCAGCTGAAACAAATTTCTGTGGATGTGGCTATTTAAAAACTACATCCTTTACCTCACCCACATGTGTTTAATAATGCTCACTTGAGTTCTTGGAGACCATATGCCAAATTTCAACCTTTTTTGTTGAAGAGTATGGCCATTATGCTTATATACACATACATGCAAATGTTCATAGAAGTATACTTACAAACCAAAAAGTTGACATCATTTCTCTCCCTTTGTTGCAGTTCCAACTCCTGCCATTTTTACTAACATCAGTACGTCAGGAAGTCTAGTGGCAGCGTCAGAGTTTAACCTCACCTGCGTAGTGTCGGAGCTTATTCCTGGCCTCACTGACATGCCAGATGTCATGTGGGTGAGGGAAACTGGTGATGCATTGCCTGGGACTGTGAGTGTGACAAGAGCAGATGGGATGGCTGTGGCAGTGTTGAACTTTAACCCTGTTCGGACTTCATACTCTGGAGGGTACACATGCACTGTTTCTCTAGCTTCACCCACTAAATTATCTCCTTTTGAGGAGTCCCAAAGGATGGATATCATATTTAGAAGTAAGTTAGTGTTATTGATGCAGCCTTCCTTGAACTCATGCCATACAAACTTCATGCATATAGAATCTGTAGTTTATATGTATAATCTCTACTGTAGTTATGGCTCTAAGTATAATCTAAAGCACAAGCATTTTCTCATTTGAAAAAGGAATATTTTTTCTTCCCATTATTCTTTAACCTGAGGAGGCATCCCTATTGTTCTCATTATGTTGATATCATTTTATAGTTGACTGTTTTCTTGTAGTATGTATTGGTGTATTACACCCAGATAAGGAGTGAACAGTAGGAAGAGGAGGCATCAGCCCTCCCCCACCCCCACACCCCATCAATTTTTCATGGGGGCTCTACGCTCATCCCCCTAATCAGTGCCATTTTTTTTCAATGCTTTATATCACATGTATGAAGGATGTCCAAGATCAATTATTTTGTAAATCTATTGTTAGTATAGGAAATAGCGTGCACTTTTAGTTACAGATGCACAAGTATCAATTCAGTCATATATATGGAATCACACAAATAATAAACTCATAGCTACAAAGATTACAGAAGTAAAACAAGTTTTCTACTTATGCAACAGCAATATATATGTGTGTGTGTGTCTATATGTATGTGCATGCTCATGCATGCATGTGTGTGTGTTTCTATGCATGTGTGTGCCTGCCTGCATGCCTGCATGTGTGTGCATGTGTGAATGCATGCATGTATGTATGTATGAATGCTAGTGTATTTCTTCTCTAGTGTGTATGTGTATATGTATGTATGTATGTATGTATGTATGTATGTATGTATGTATGTATGTATGTATGTATGTATGTATGTATGTATGTATGTATGTATGTATGTATGTATGTATGTATGTATGTATGTATGTATGTATGTATGTATGTATGTATGTATGTATGTATGTATGTATGTATGTATGTATGTATGTATGTATGTATGTATGTATGTATGTATGTATGTATGTATGTATGTATGTATGTATGTATGTATGTATGTATGTATGTATATATAAACCAACATAATCGTATATGTGAGTTTGTATGTATGTATTCATGCCTGCATCGCACACACATCTGCATTAATACATTTGTATATGAGTATATATGCACATTTATATAAGAAAGTGTTGGTCTCATTTATGCAGTCTCTAATAAACATCTCTGGCATGTGCAATTGGGCATGTGATATATATTTGCCCCTAGATCACATAATTCAGGAGAGATGTCCATCCCCCCTACTGGAGTAGATGATGAAGAAAAATATATATAATTCTCTGAAAATCTATGTCGAATAAATGTTTTACTTATGGTAATGTACACAGAGTTCACGTAATAAGTATTATTTTACTATAAAAATATATATCTACCGTGGGAAGGGTAATGAAGGCATGGTAGAAAGAAGAAATAGATCAGCCTGTAAATCTATATAAAGTATTTCACTCACTGCCTACTAACCTGCTTTCAAGCGTGCATAAATTACCAAAATTAAACTCTTGAACTGCAGGTCTCTGTACCATTCCTCCCATTTTGTTCTTCTTTCGGCTTAGTTGTGCCACTATGAAGGTCTTGGAATTTCTATTATCATCCAGTTAATAGGCCTGGAGATATCTAACTCAGTATTATTAGCCTAATTTTTGAGCATAAATAGTTAGAGAATAGATAAATCCATGACCCCATTTTATTGAAAAGTATTCGAAGGGTACATTGTGATACATCCATGTATTCGAAATAATCGATAGAAAGCCATACAAAATAATTTAATTAATGAAAATAATGTAGATTAAATCTGTTGTGTGTGCAGCATAGCTAGATAAGTCCACAGAGCTAAAGAAGTGGTGAAGGTCTGCAACAGATTCAAGTTTAAGCCTTTCTTTGTTCAAGGTGACACTGTTCCTTTAGTAGAATAAGAGCTAAAACGAGTCACAAACAAATGGAAATTGGTAGTCCAGACTAAACTAAAGGAACAATTCAGTGTTCAGGTATAGCTTGGTAAGGGAACCTTTACTATGTTATTGTTTGTGAATTAAGCAAGATCTCATATCAGCTCTGATATTAGGCTAGCGAAATCATATAAATTATATAGTTTTTACTTGTCAGTATTGTGTAATTTTTTTTGTGCTTTTGACAAGAATACAGCAACCAAAATGTGGTATCCTTTTCATTAACCAGGCTGAGTCACTGTTATTATTGCAGTTAGCTTGATAACCCTTCTGTTTGTAAGTTTATGTATTACAGTTAAGAAACAACTTTGCTATTGATTTTAAAAATGTATAGATTTATTGGCTTTTCTAGAAGTATTTTGACCATCCTCCACTGTAACAATTACCATTTTTTATGAAATTGTATCAAATGAAATATTTAGACAGAGTAAATATATTCATAAGTGTATATAGTGTTACATTACTGGGATACTTGCATCAAAGATATTGCATCAACTAGAAACAAATTATAAATGTCGGATTGCAATATCTAATTTTGTTTACATTCACCATTCACATAAATCAAACTTTTGAAATTTGTGACTCCCTAAACTACATGATAGTAAATACAACTATATCTGAATATAGTACTATGTTGGGTCATTGACAATTAGAATCTTCAAAATTGCATTTGAGTATATGGTCTGAGGTACTCCTGTGAAATAGAAAATGAAATATCACCCAACATAATCATATTAAAGACAAATTAATAAGAAATTATGTGAATGGTTATACAAATGATTTCAAATCAAGTCATACCATGAGATTTTTATTTTCAAGAATCCCACCTCCCTCCCCCCTCCTTTTGGCATAAGAAAATTTAGGATCTGCCAATGCTGATATTAGTATAAAACTTTATAATGCTTGTATCCTTGAGTAGAAATAATTTGAAGAAGAATATTTTTTCTAATTTTCCAAAACCCTTGTCTCCATAAATATGTAACTTGAAATGCATATATAACTGCAACTTCCATCTGGGTATAACAATGCCTTGGTCTCTCTAAGCCAAATTGTAACCTATGTGCATGTATGTGTGGACAAACAGTGACTTCATACTTGGAAGTAAAGTTGCCATGGACCTATGGTCCTATTTAAGTAGGCAAAAACTCCGGAATAAAAGTGATATCCATTAAGAGTTGGATATTTAACAAAATATTGAAGTAAATTAATTACCAAAAGAACTAAAAGATAATGGAAAGCAATTTCTTATGCATAGAAGACTATATACCATTTGAAATTATCTGTCAAAGTTTTATAGAAATTATCTACTTCCTACTGTTTCACTAAATTAGCTCTTAGTTATTTTTGCATAAAAATAGCATGCAAACTATTCATTAAAATAAATCTATGGAAATATGATATTTAAATAGATTAAGCATTTCACAAGTTAGGTTATTGTAAGGTAACTGTTTGATAGGTCTCGATATTTTATCTCTATCACTTCATTCTATAATATTATATGTGTTTAAGTCACTGCTCCTTCTGTATCTCTCTCTGTTCCCTCCGGACCACTGGTGGCAGGAGGGGTAGGGGATATCACTCTCACATGCTCTGCCATGGTGGACACTGCTGTAGTGGACACTGGAAACTTGGTGTTCTCCTTCACTTGGCTAGATAGAAATAATATAAATGTGATAGCTGGAGGTCTAATCTCCTTGGACTTTCCTTCACCGTCCAGCTCCTCCCTCACACTCTCACCTCTTAGTTTCATTGACACAAGCTTCACTTGCCGAGTTGTAATAAGAGAGAGGGAACGCTTTTTTTCAGATAGTGAACCTGGAAGCAATGAGACTTCAATTAATGTCCTGAGTAAGTGAGCAGGAATTACTGATATGTGGCCTGATTAATATCCAGAGTAAGTGAGCAGATATAACTAATATGTGACTTGATTAAGTGAGTAAGTGAGCAGGAATTACTGATATGTGACCTAATTGATGTCCAGAGTAAGTGAGCAGAAATAACTAATACATGACCTAATTAATGTCCAAAATGAGTGAGCAGGAATGACTAGTAAGTGACCAGGAATGACTAGTAAGTACCTGATTAATGTCCAGAGTAAGTGACAGCAAAAACTTAATGTTACCTGATTAATGTCCAGAGTAAGTGAGCAGAAATAACTAATATGTGACCTAATTAATGTCCAGAATAAGTGAGCAGGAATGACTAGTAAGTAACCTGATTAATATCCAGAGTAAGTGATAGCAAAACTTAATGTGACCTGATTAATTCAGAGCAAGTGAGCAGGAATAACTAATATGCAACCTGATTAATGTTCAGAGTAAGTGAGCAGAATTAACTAACATGTGACCTGATTAATGTCCAGAGTAAGTGAGCAGGAATAACTAATATGCAACCTGATTAATGTTCAGAGTAAGTGAGCAGAATTAACTTATATGTGATCTGATTAATGTCAAAAGTAAGTGAGCAGGAATAACTGATATGTGACCTGATTAATGCCCAGACACTCTGCAACTATCATGTTGGACATCATGTGTGGATGTCTAGCTACATGCATTGGCTTCTGGCAGGTGTGTGCTAAGTGATATTATGTTATTAGAGAGAATTAATGATGTGTGAGAGATCCATATTTCATGCTCTATTGTGTTCTAGCTACATTCTGTGGAGCATGCATCAACTCGGGATGGTCACATTAGTATAATTAATATCAAGTCACCATTATCAACAACTTATTTTTCTGTTTGTGCAGGTCCAGACCCCCCAAGTGTGGTCATAAGTAGTTCCGGTCCCTCAACTGCTGGGGAAACTCACAGTCTCACTTGTGATGTTGCCTTGGCACAAGACTTGAGGGAGAGTCCTGTCATAGAGTGGGTGGGGCCAGAGGGACCAATTGAGGATGGTGCAGTAGATGGTGTGACGTTGTTCAGCTCATTTCCATCCACAATAATGACTCTCACCTTTGACCCCTTGCGTACCAGCCATGGAGGCATGTACTGGTGCAGCGCTAGTGTTAATGACCCTGAAGCCAGACTCTCAATCAGTGCTAACTCCTCCCACATTATCAGAGTACAGAGTAAGTGAAGTGATTATGCAGCACACTGAGCATGCCGTACTGTCTGACCAGTCATACATTTCAGAAGAAAATATATATTAACCTGAAGAAATCACCAGTGAAGAGTGTAGCTTTGTGTATGTGGTGAAACAGCTGGCAGAGCCACTATTGGCCAAGTTATAAAGTTTAGTGTCTTCTGAAGGTCACTTTAATGAAATATCTGGGTATATTAAAATGTCATTGTGCCTTTTCATGTGCATATATACTATATAAAATGATTTATTTTTTTTTGAAATCTTATGAGAAACTTCATTGAAATTTCTGCATGAACATAGTCAACCTTCCAAGGGAGTACACACATTCTTGCATAGATACATATTAATGTTTATGTATATCCACTTGATAGGCCAGCTATGTGTAGCTAATAGAATTCATTATATCTTTACCATAGCTGCAAGCCTCCCATTTCTATTGGGATAAACTTGATTTTTGGACTCTTGTCTTACCTTTGTCTTGTAGTGCTCATACTTACAACATATTCAAACAGAATATTTGTTTGACTCTGAAAATGTATGACTGAAATTTGCATAATAATTTACCTGCCCTATTTTTTGGTGGAGAAAATAAAACTTTCTTAGATCAAATGGAGTCAAAATGAGTGTGGAAAAGATTTTGTGCAACTTATTCAGAAACATCAGAAAAGTACCCATCATACCAGCAGAGACAACAAAAATATCTCACTGTAATTCTAAATTTTTTGCTGGTTTATTGGCTCCCTGTCACATACTGGATGATTGGATGTACAGGATTTAAAGAGAAGCAAAGAAAAGATAAGGAAAAGAACCTGTGCATGGTGTTTCTGATCATATTTTTCCTAATGCAGTTTGGTGGCTGATTTTCATGCACGATATTGAGACCTGCATCTAGAAAGATATTTAAGCATATGTTGGTTCATTTTTTGGTTGGAAATGAAAACAAAAAAGGAAATAGGTTTTTGCATGATTTTTCTGAGCTTACTTTGAGTGTGTTTTCACAATAATGGTTCGTGATATCCATGATTTAGTCTTGTGCTGAGTTTTCATGCATAAAAGGAGAACCCCCTCCTCCCCTCCCCCCTTCCCTGTTATGAATGATAACAAAATGTCTTAACATAATTCTACATCTGTTGTTGGCTATCTCATCACTGATGAGTTTCCATTAAGTAGTAACCCTTGGTGGGTTGAGCTACATCAAAGGTGACACAAAATCAAGGACAATGCATAACAAAATAATAAGTGACTACACACAGAGCTGGTTAACATAATTAGGTATAAATAATGACATTTATAGTAATGTGGTTCATGATATATCTGACATTGATATCATGTGTTTGAATTTTCACTCACCCTTTGTGTTTGTACTTTTGTTCCCACCCTCTTCCTTTATGTATTGTATTCACTCATGTATATGATGTACCTGCCAACAATTTTATTATCAGGTGTTGGTCAGTTGATTGTCAATTCTTGAACTATTCAATTGTGTTGTTATTTGAATAAAACTTAAAGACTATATTGTTTCAAGTTGTTCTGGGTTATCAACATGTGCAACCTCAAAGATATCAATACTAAATGGTTGTCTAATGAATAACTAATCTTAAGAGTTCAGCCCACAAAGAAATGTTACTATAGTTTATGCAAATAGCATCATGTTGTAGAGTTGAGGAGTGAGTGTGCATACTTCTGTTACTCTGGTTGAAAGCTGGTCTTTACACACCTCTTCTGCTTTTCTTGACAGGTAAAAAGGTCAACTTGGGCAGTTATGAATGTATTTTTCCAGCTATCACAGATCTTAATTGATTTTCCACTGCACTAACTTACACTGATGAAGAAGTCTTAAAAACCATTAAGAGGTTCAACATGTAACTCTACAATAGAACCAGCATAGTAACAGGTATCAACACAGCTCATTGGAAACTGCTTTCAAAGAAAAACAATGTTCAGCTTGTCCCCCAAGAAGAGGAATCCTTGGGCAACATGTCAAAAAGCTGTCTACCAGGAGAGCCATGTCTGGGGTCAGGCTCAGGTATCTGTATCAACACACTCCACCATCTCAGTGGGGCTGTGTGAAGGCCACTGATGGTCTGTATGAATTATGTATTTGAGTATATTTGATGTTCATAAAAATTTGATATTCTTGGCCTTCCTTTTCTATTTCTTAGCTCTTCAGCATCCTATTCCACTGACTGGCAAACATAGGACACCTCTTTGTTCAACAGTCATTTCATTTCAATTAAACACTATCAGCAATATCCTCTTTTTAATCTTTCATTAAATTAAACATTCAGCTTCCCATCTTCAGCACCTTTCTCTTCTCTACTTTTCTTTTCTCTCCAAACCTATTTATATCCCTTATGGCTGTAAAAGACATACTAAGTGAGTTATAATGTCTTAGCTATGTAACATTGTCCCACTAATATTCGACTAATATTACCTGTGTAGCCAGCTAGTGGCAGATCAATGGTGGGAATGTGTGGTTTCAATCATTTCCATTATAAAAAATAACCTTACAATGAACAAATGTCAAGGCTAACTCCTCTGCTTGATACCTCTTAATAATCAGTTCTTGTTATACCATAATTGTATTCATCATAATATTTATCAAACATTACATCTCAACAACAACTTACATTACTGATGATAATACTGAATAATCACATTGAACCCAGGAAACAAATAGTCACCATAACAATGGAGTTTAAATAGGCCTACCATGAAGTCCAGTTATACCTCAGCATGTTCACCTTATTGCCATTAAAATTCTATATGGCTGGAATTTTGAAACATCTGATATTGTCTGTGATTTTCATCTTCTTTAGTTTGAAAAAGGTTTGTTTCTTAAAAAGCTACACTTTCCCCCTCCCAATAAATCTGTCTTAGCATCACCTGCTCAGTTAAGTGATCAAGAAATGCAGAAACTAAAGTTAGAACTTTTTATCTGTCCATGCCCATCCACTACTAGGGCTAGGTAGGAGGGGAATTTCAATTTTGAAATTAATTTTATTTAGTAAGTTGGGAGGAAACATCCAATTATTATAAGTATATATTTCCACTCCATCAAATTATTCTGCCTGAATATTCGACCTATCAACCTCACTGACCTCTTCTGAGAAAGCTATTTGATTGAGTCAGTGATTTCTTTTTCAAGCTTCAAAACGCCCAAACATCAGTATATGTCCACTGCAGATTGAAATTTCGTTGTTTTTTTTACTGAATTGAAGGAATAAGGAGGTCAGTTCTTGGTGTGTAATGTAACTTTTAATATCTCAGTTGAAAATAAGGATGCTATTTATTGTTTTACAATCCTGTATGGACTCAGGAAGCATTTCATCTAACCCTCCTCCCTCTCACACACACTCCATCCAAAAAAATTGAATGAGAGAAGACATCAACTAAATGGACCGAGATTTTTGTTAAATCAAGCAGTAATTTGATGAGTGCAATAGAGTGAGTTTTATATATTGCAGGGTGAATTGTCAACACAATTATCAATGAATGGGTTGCACATCTATCATGTGGACTATAGATAACTTATTAATTTGTGAAGGAAGGATCTTTTCAATTCCAAATTATTGATTGCTTTTGCATAAATTTGATGATACAAACATACCAATTTTCTTTAATTTTTAAAAAAAAATTTTATGAGGCAGTCCTTTTTGTCATCCATAATGTCACTTTCTGGTATAAACTTCTATATCACATGAAGGTGGTAAACAACTATTTGGACTTGCTGATGTATAATCTTTAGCTCCAAAGTTCCAAGATCAGGACATCGCCTTCATGAAAGACTGCTGTCATCAAACAGTTTAACAAATGTCTCAAATTATCCAAAGGGAAACGAATAATTATATTGAGAATTTGCTCCCTGTCTTAACCAGGCACCTCAAATGTCTGCAAAATGAAACTATAAAGACGTCGAAATGCAAGAGCATTGGGCATTGGGCTTGACTTCATTCAAGCAATTAAGAAAAGGAATTGAAAAAAAAAAAAATTGAGCTGATTTTGAAAATGACAGTTATGTCATTGCATCTATAATTCATTCTCACTCTCAGTTCTCATGGTCTATGTTGAAGAAAAAAATATCCTAACAAGATTTTAGTTCATGATGAACTCAAAAAGGCTATTCAATGAGGGAAGTGTCACCTCTCAGCAAAAGAAGCAGTGAAGGAAGATGAGCTTTCATTCTTTTTCCACCAAAAATGAAATTACATGTCAAGTATTGATGACATGATAGGGTGGGAGGTATAAGAGCCAGGAATTGGGATCTGTCAGCACATTTCCTATTATCCAGAAAAGGTGTCCATCTTTTTCGGAACAAATAACCAGTTTTCCTATTGTACATGCTGCACATATATTAATTTGGTGGCTATAATATTTTTTCATTTCTAAAAATAGAGATATCATTAAAAACAATTGAGAAAAACAACCAATTTTACTTCTTTGTCAGCTACATTAATTTTGGTATTTGACAAGTAGAGATTTGAATCTTTTAAGGTCTTCTAGGCTAACATTTGTTGATAAGCCATAAGAGTTCCTCATGCCATATTTGCTGCACTTATCCACCAATTAATTGTAATTTCACTGAGCCAACTATTTGAGATCAGCTCTTGTTGAAGAATAACTAACTTTAAAGTAAAGAAAGAAGCTTTGCATAAACATTCTTTTAATGAAGATTTAGATATATAAATTTTCAGCAATTTGGAATGTAAAATCAATTATAGAAAGGTAATTATGACTGAATTTACATACACTCTTTTGTTGGTTTTCATTTTAAATCAAAGTTTTTATGATTTTGCACAAGCATGTGTATAGGTTATCTGTAAATTTATTTGTGTTTGATTTATTAATGTGAGTAGCTTTTATTTGTTCCTGTATCACTATAGAATGATATAATGTGTTTGCAATGCTACTGTATATAAGTGTAAATGGTACGTATTCCCCACAGTTCCTCCTCCCACGATCACTATCACTGGCTCCCCTCTGGATGAAGGCTTCCATATTGGCCTCCTCCTCACCTTTACTGGGAGGGCAGAGTTCAGCCTTGCTGTAGACACACCTCTTAATGTGTCCAGTGCATGGAGCAAGACCACCCCATCCTCAGACCTTAGTAACACAAGTATAACCACTATAGTGGAGGTGACGGAGATGCCCATGGTGTACGAGACTAATCTCACAATATATCTGCAAAATACTATGGATGACAATGGAAATTATATTATAACAATTATCACCTGCTCAAGTTCCTTCACTGCAGGCACTATGGATATCTACACAAGAACAATCACCAAGATATGTATGTCTTTAATATAGACATCCACACATGACCAACCACTGTGGCATGTATATGTATGACACATGTACTTGAACTGTCACTGTGAGATGTGTGTACATAACAATATGGACACCCACACGGGACCCATCCATTTGTTCATTACCATATATGGCATTTTGGACACCCACACATGACCCATGACAAAAAAATGTGCATAAATTACACTATAAATATCCACACATTACCATCACAGTGACATGTGTGTATATAGCACTATAGCACTATAGGCATATATACATGTCACACTACTGTTTTGATATTTTGGAGCCATTTAAACATGTCTCAATCATCATAGGTTATGTGTTGGTGTCCATAATGCCATTTGTGCGTGGGTGTCCATATTGTCCCACACACTGTGATGTGTGTGTATATGACTGTACGGGTACCCACATGGAAAACATCATTGTGACATGTGTATCTTGGCACAACGGGCACCCAAACATGACCCATGTTTGTATGTGGCATAACAGACACTGACTTTGGGATGAAGGCAAAGAAGTAACCAAGATCTGCACTCTAAATCCTGTAATGAGATATCAGCCAGATTGTTTAGAATTATTTTAGAATTCTGCAGTAAAAATATTCTCCATAATTACTTTCATAATTAATTCCTACATTATTAATATAGCTCCAGGAGTTGCTGTCGATATTCAAGGCTACCCCATTGACTCAAATTTCTTCACAGGCCTGCAGCTTAATCTCACCTGCACTATTCAAGTATTACTGGAAACATCTCCATTACTAACTATCTTCACCAATTGGAGAAAATCTGATTCTCGGCTCTCTTCCAACAGTAGAGTAACTGTGGAGGAGTTGCCAGTACAGGTTGGGCCACGACTATACCAGACTAGTGTACTGTTCAACAGTTTGGATCAGACAAGAGATGAGGGTGAGTACATGTGTGCTGTGAGTGTCACTCTTAGGCTGGAAGGTTATCAGGATGTTATAACAGAATCTACTGCAACTTACTCACTCACGGTCCTTAGTAAGTTTATTGACACCAATTCATACTTGATCTTATTATATAATATATTTGTTAAATATAAATAGCATTTTACTAATATTGCCAAGAAATTAAAAAAAAAAAGATTCATTAGTACCAAATTTGAGTTTTGGTTGTAATAATTGTTTCAGAGATAGTAATAAATTAATGGCAATCGGCGCTGATTATACAAAAGGATTGATCTGGCCACATATAGGCTTAAATCTCACTTGTGGTCTATAATGTACTATTTATTTCACATAATTGTTGCTGGCAAATCCATTCCATCAAATAACTGGGCAGAAAACCATGTAGAGCGTAAATACATATCCGCAAATTTTAATCATGGTTACACGTATTATATCATTGTAATGTATGTTTACTTTATGGTGTGATACAGGCAATTAAAATTTTAAAAAAAGAATTATAATTTTTTAAAAATCTAATTTTAAGCTTATCCTCCTAGGAAATTAGTTTGAAATAGTTTATGCTCATGAACCCTGTTTGTGCCTCTTTAGTAACAAGTAGAAAAAATAGAAATTTTTTTTTTAAATCGGCATGTAGAAACCGCTGATTCAGCTCTACAATAGTGGATGATTTATTAAATGACAAAGAAAAGTAAAAAAATTTGAGATGATGTATCCTGTAAAAAAATGGAGAGCAATAATGTATACTGCTCACAGAGACTGTTAGAGATATATATATATATATATATTTAAAAAAAAAAAAAAAAATTATTAAACCAATACAGTGTAGAGGATGAAACATTTCTCTTTATCAAATTGTCCTTGAGTCAAAAAAAAAAGAAGTATATATATATATAATAGAACACTCTGTAATTGACTATTTGACCTCAAAGAAATCTAAATTAATCTATCCACATCCCCAATTCATTGCTGATAACTTATCAGAGGAAGTTAAAGAATAATTTAATTATCTTGCATACAAACTACTAAAGCAGCAATATGTATATAGTGTCCACCAGAGTATGTTGTTGAGAAATGTTTATGCAAAGATAACTTGAATCATTAGTTATGCATTTCTTTAGAGGTAACTATAATGGAAAAATAAACATTTTTTTAATAGTTTTTCATGCTATTCTCAATGCATTACCTGGTATAAAATTTTTTTCTTAATTTTGGTCTATTATCATGAAGAAAACTTAGCTTCAAAAATGTATTTCTTCTGGATGTGAAACACTTCAATGATGTCACAAGAGGGATAACTGCAACAAATCTATATTTAGGTAATATGCTACATCAATAATTTCAACAATTCCTTCAGTTATGAGGCATGATTCTGCTGCTGACTCCAGGATTGGTAACAGCATATTGAATTTAGTGCAATGGAAACTGAAAAGGAATTGTGGAAAAGGGAATCTAAAGAGATAAGTGGAGATATCTGTCCTTTGATAGTGCAATAATAATTCATACCTTCAGATCCTATTGATACTGATTGCAGTATAATCTAGGTCTGATTCAGATAGAGAAAATGAGGGTTAAAGAATGTCTGATTGGTCGTGCAAAAATATTATTATTTGCAAGATCCTTATTAGCTTCAACTACTTTTGGAGTGGAGCTAGATATTTAATAGCTAACTATATAACCATGGAAAATGAGGATCAAAGACTTTTAGATTATTCATAGTAATACTCACTAGCTAGGTTGACATTTTTGGTGTGGAGCTAGATATTTAATAATTAACTAGTTATATAGCAAATTGTGTAATTTTTTTTTATTTTTATACACTTGTTTATAACATTTATAGCTAATAGCCCAGGGAAATTACTAGCTATAAATATAATAACCAAGTATATAAGAGCCACTGCATACTTAGCTAGTTACTTGAATCAGAGCTCGATGAAGCTAAAAATGAATCAATGTCACTTGGTTCTGAAGTTGTGATAAACGATTGCACTCTCCAGGATAAACTCTTTACTTACTCCTTGAGGAGATCTGGACCTTCAGATAAACTACTCCTCAGCTCTTTTGCAGTTGCTATCTCAGCCAGTCCTGGACTTACCTGGAAGAATTGGGCTTGCTGGTGCCAATTTGCTGCAGTTGCCCCTTTGTGAAGTCAATGAGAGTTACACCCATCACCCCCTCCCCACCCCAGGTGCAAAGTTATCTTCCTGAATATTAGACAATAAATTTCCAACAAATTTTTATATAAGGTTATGCATTAAGGATAACTAGATAAAACAATAAAATAATTTTTTTTACAGTTAATATATCCTTTATTAATAGGGCCGATGGGATGATGCATCTCATATAATTCTTTCCTAGTAGTTGTATGATATATAATTTAAAAATATATTGTTGTGACTAATTGTATAAATGTAACCACTAAATGTGCATTTATCCTAACTATAATGAGAAGGAATTGAATTTATGATGAAAAATTTATGACCACATTAAAATTGTAGTTCTATATAAGCTGATGATAAAAAATATCAATAAATAAATAGAAATAAATTAAAAAATATGTAAAACACTTTTTTATAAACAGCCCAAAATATCCATATAAACATTAATATATGTGTATACATTTTTATTTGTTTACCTCTTTTCTTCCTAACTCAGCTATGTACTTCTTATTAAAATTGACTGGTGTAACAAACTGTAAAGATTGGAAGGTAAGTGTTGAATAAGGAATTAAGAGATGCAGGTAAGCATGCAAATTAAAATTTTATGCTATTATAGGCCATGGATGCTGAACTAAAAGACATGGACATAGTGGAGGCTATAGTGGAGTTCATGGCTGGTAGATGTGCCTGTACCTTCACTGCTGATCAACTCACAGACAGAGTATTCATGTGTTATTCATCAATTCCACAATCTGTTACATTCCGGGCACAACTACATGGCACTCTCCAGGCTCCAGTCACAGACCTCATCACTAAGATAGAGGAGTGGGCATCCTCTGGAGATAATATCACAGTTCAATTTCTGCCTCTAACATTGAATGGTGCATGTGCATATTATAATTCATCCACAGAGGAATGTGAAATTACAGAGTTGACTGATATTGGGGGAGGAACTTCTGGTACAAGTCAGAGCACAGCTATCATTGCTGGAGTGGTGACAGTATTTATATTGGGAGTGTTGATAATACTCATTTTGATCTCAATTTTCATTGCCATCAGAGTACGAAAGACAAAACTGAAGCCTAAAGATGAGCAAAAGTAAGTGCATAACTTGTATGTAACTAAGTACAAACTCACTAGATGTGCTAATTTCTCTTAATTAGGCACTGGAATGGTATGACTACATTTGTTGCTACCACAGAAAAAAGAAGTGAATTTTAGCTTATCACACATCTATGTACCACACCAAGTTCCCCCATAAATAAACCAATCTCATTTGCACATCACCAGCTATTTACAGACCAATTTACCAAGAACATTGAAGTGAAAGAAAATGCTCTTGGTCTCATGCTAAACAGAAAGAAGACAGAATTTATCTGTAATGATCCTACTTTTAGAGGATTTGTCCTTGGTTCCTTTCCAGGAGTTTGAAACCATCATCCCACAGGATGCCTACCATTTGGGATCAGTTGATGCATATTTAAAAGAGAAGATAGAGCTGCTACATTTGATGGGGGATAGATCAGAACATTTGCAATCCCATGATGTTATCACCTAGCTGCTTCACTTTTTTGCGATCCCTAAGATGATGCACATCCTTCGTTCAGCTCCCTGCTTCTTTTTACTCATCTTCCATCTCATGATCTACTCTTCAAGTCTATCCTCAGCAATATTACTAACATAAATTTTCAAAATAATGTCTACCCTTGGCCTCAGGCCACCCTCCCAGTGAACCATGGGGAAATCGGAATCAGAAGTGCAGTTCATCTTGCTCCCTCTGCCTATTTAGCTGCAGCTGATAGATCGTCTATTCTTATTTGTCGTATCCTCCAAATTTCCTTAGTGAAATTCAGTACCCAAAGATTGCTGCTACCATCTCACTCTGGGGTAATGACCAAAGTTAATCTCCTCCACAGTCGCCCTTCTTCCACCTACAGAAATTGTGGGACATACATTGTATACATTCTATGGCATAGTCTCTTTTACAAAATGCTAATGACCCTAACACCAGGGCTCATCTCTTGGCAGTGCCTACTCATGAGTCTGGTACTTGGTCGAATGCCCTACTAATATCTTCCATGGGTCTCCAAATGAATGACGAGACAGTAAGAATTGCAATTGATCCTTGCCTAGGAGATCCCATATGCCAGGCATACTTTTGCAGTCACTGTGGTGCAAATGTTGATTGTTTTGGTACATATGTATTGAGCTTCTGCAAGAGTGAGGGAAGACATTTTTTCATGGTTCGATAAATGACATCATCCACCGTTCATTATCTTCTGCCAGTGTTCCTTCAAGGTTGGACCCCACAGGTATATTTCCATTAGATGGAATGTGACCTGATGGTACATCCCTCATTCCTTAGTCAAGTGGAAGGCTTTTAGTCTGGGATGCAAATAGTAGTGATACTTTAACCTACTCCAACCTTTCTGCAGCACTAAGGCTAGTGTAGTTGCACTACAAGAAGAGAAATTAAAAATTAATATTTACTTCTACCTGGACTCTGCATACATGTTTGTACTTGTAGCTGTGAAGACATGCAGCTCATTCGGACCCCCAAACAAAGGGGTTTTTTTAAAGGAATTGGGTCACCACCTGATACCAGTGACTGTAAATGAAAATTTTCATAAATATTTACTACGAAAAATTTCTGTGGCAGTGCAGCTGAGGAATGCATCTTCAGTTTTGGGTTCTTTGCCTTGGGCTTCCAAGATGGAGGATGTGCAAATTTAGCTACACATTTACTCATATTATTATTTGTTTAACTTTCTTATACATAAGGTATGTATGGTTAATCTGTAGTTTGGCTAATTTCCCATTGAGTACTCTCTTCTGTGCATGCATTTTAAGGGTTTTGAGCAGATTTCTGAGTTTCTCACAAAAAAAGGAAAATTTAATGCAGTATCACATCTGGTGAATACATGAAATGTATGAAAACTGTAGTATCTACCCTTTCGGTTTATGATACTGCATGCTTATACTATCAGGTATAGCTTGATGACCCATTCAATTTGACTCATTCATTGAATAACTTAAAACTGAAAACCTGAAGCGGAGTGAACATCATAATAAAAAACAGGCTATATTTATACATAAATGATTGCCAATTATTTAACCACAATATATTGGTAACATAATGTGATACAGGAAATAGTAACTATCCAAGCTCAGAATGTTGGTCATAAGTCATATATGAGGGTGGAGGACGACAACGTTCATATCTCCGTATCGGTGTGGTCTGACTAGGATTTTCACTCGGTGTTTTTACAGATATGCATGGTACACTCTGTCCAGAGGTAGTTGCTTCTCTACTCTCTGTAATAGATATTGAAATACCATTATAAAATCCCACGCTTTGCATAGCTGCCAATTAGTGCTCACTGATATCACCTTTTGTTTTCTCAACCCGACCAGTGGATTATGATTACACATTATAAATGTGATGTCAAATAACTCATCCATCATGGAGTTAAATATGGTAGGGCAGTGGTCCAGTAATGTTCTTAATAACTCCAGGTATCCATTTTTCATTAGATGCTGAAAAATTTTCAGCATACACTTAGACATCTTCCTCGAATTTTCTAAGTGTTTTTTCTTTATCATGAATTTGCTTTTACTTCCATTGCCTTTCTTCTACATGACCATATAAATCAGGAATCGAATCTTTATCTCAATTGATGACCCATCAGCAACTCTTATGTTGGAATTCCTTCAATTGTGTGTGGAGTAATTTGATACTTCAACAAAAACCTCAACAACTTTTCTTCCACAGAATTATCATTAATCTGTTAAAGACTGTTTCACTGTTTGAACAGCTATCTTCACCAATCCATTTGTAAGCGGATGATACAGTGTCGATTTAATGTCTAATTCCAGTAGCTCGCATGAACTTTATGAATTAATTATTTGTGAAGGATGGTCAGTTTACATACACAATAGTTTGGTACTCCATGTGTAGCAAAACTAATGTCAATTTCTCAACTGTTTTTAAAGTAGATATAGATCGCATGATCTGCACATCTAACCACTCAGAATGTGGGAAACAATGACAAGATACATGTGACCCATGAATGATCCATCTACTCCAAGGTTAAGATAGCCATACCCAAGGGTGAAGTTGTGCTACAGGAAGTGATGGACCTGTTACTTGTCAACTTGAACAGTTCCTGACAACTTCCTCTATCTCAGCATCCATTCCTGGCCACCACACATGCATGCATGCACGCACACACGCACGCACACACACACAAACACCTGCATATACACACACACCAACGCACATACACCTAGTCGCAATCACACACCAAATCACCCAAGCATACCTGCATGCATGCATGCATGCATATACTCACATGCACACATGCATGCACACACCGGAATGGAGGTGAGCTACATCCTATTCACTCCTGATGGCACAATTCTAACTGTTGTGTTGAGCTGTTGATAAGCTATTTACTCCTCTGGTAGCTCTATCAATCTGTCCCTTGGCTTCTTCTGTATCCTGTTAAGTGACAGAAAATGTTAACTATAACTGAATCAAATATTAAGTATGCTAAAACACTCATCAGTTGCAAATTTTTATAGCGCTTATCATCAACAATATTCCAAATAAACACAAGAATATTTAAAAATTTTTATCAAATTGGTATGTTCTTGTATTTAACAAATGTAGCTGAAACATTCCTCATTTGCTTTCTAATAAGCATTATGAAGGTTAAGCCACTAGATGAATACCTGGTATCAGAAAAGAATTCATTCTACCTGTCTTTTTTTTTTACCCCACCCCCCTTCTCTTAACTGGACCGTAGTGTTTCACCCATTTTGTTGCCTGTACCCTTCTTCAAATCTCTATCTTCCTTTTGGATGGCATTTGGAAATTGCAGTCTCTGATTTTAGCACCTTTATCAGCAATAGCCTGGAATGGAATTGTATCTACAAAGTTGTTTTTACCACTAGCGATCTAAATAGGAAATATCCTCCAGTGATGTAGAAAATACAATTTTCCATTGAAAAGTTGAAACAGACATATGCCAGCATATAAGGATCTAACCTGCAGGATATCATTGTGATCAGTTTAGCAATTTGCAATGTTGCTTGAAGAACTGTGCAGAAATTAATTTTTTTTTAAATGCCTTTGCAAAAACAATACATTTGGTGCTATAATTGGTAAAGCATCACTAATTTGTGTACAAAGTAAGATTTATGACTTCAAGTTTCATTTACGGAAGAATTTATGTTAAATTTTACCAAATAGTTCTCATAGGCTGTGTGCAGCTGAGCTCATTTGAGCACATAATTATCCTGTTCCATACCACTTTCCATGTGCATTACCAGATCGGCAAATGCACTTCACATAGCTTGCTAATGAGAAATGCTTGATTTGGATGTAGCAGAGTAGCATGGAGATGAACACTGTAGTGCTTACTATAATTAGTAGGGCACTAAAGGTGGATTATATTTTAGGCTATAAAAATCCAAATTGTTCAACATTGCCCAAGAATGCAGTGTAGATATCTGCTGGATATTGACCTGAAAGAAATTTGGTTGTGAATTTAAATTTTTCTGATGAAGCCTTTTAACAAATAATATGTAGGTTCCGATAAGTATATGTTGACATAGCTATCTCAGTGCAACCATTTGCTCTAAATTATCTAAGAAGGTCAGATAATGCAGCTGTACACTTTCTAAAATAATTTGCTGATTTTTATGTAATTAAAAAAAGAAAAATATTTATGTGAGAAGGCTGACATATCTGCCTACCTATTCATCAGCTCTCTTGAGGCACATCGTTTCCTTGTTCGCTGTATCCATATGTGCAATTAAAATTATTTTTGTACTTTTATCCAGAGTGTAAATAATCCTCCCCCACACTATACCTTGTCTTCTAGTACAACAAAGTTTTCAAATTTCAATGGAGAGAATTAGCTGCAACATTTCATTCTCTTATTTATTTTAGCAAGTCATTGATATGCAGCTCAGGAATATGAACTGTGTTCTAAATAAATAGTTTTGATTCAGATTTATAAAGATATTAGTGAACTACTTTTCAATGTGTTACATATAAGGTACACTATAGTGTTGACAAGTATCCATCCATTTATGTTTATTGCAGGAAAGTGGGTGCCAAACCTGCAAATGAGGAAGTTGGTGGTGTTAATCTTTTGCCATGTAATGCTGATACACCTGCAACATGCCAGTGATACTGATACATTTTAATGGACTTAATATATGTCATTGATATGTACTATAGCAGAGTAATAATTGCTAGCACTGCTTTCATTAGTAGTAACATTTTATGTGCAGTAGCTACAATGTACCTTTATTTTTTCTGAGTAATGAAAGACAACAGGTGTTTTGTTGTTAATTTCCGTTTTGTTGAAATTAATTATAGTCAATATTTGTTGAATAATTATAATTTAATTTTAACATTGAAAATAAAATTTACAAAGTGAACAGGTTAAAAAATAATAATAATAACATAATGAACTGATAAATGTGACAGTAGCCACCACCAACTAAACAATAATCTAATATAATATACATGTAGAAATACTACTTCAGTAAGTGCAAAAAGTGTTTTACTCTTCCTTATTTATTGCACTACATACAATATATTTTATTATTATATTATATACACATAATTGCAACCTTCAGCCACATTGCTTGCAAGGTCCACCTTCAGTGGGTTGTGGTCACAAGATTGTATTATGTGAGGACATATCTAAGGATATGATATGTTTTAAATGACAAAATATCTTACAAGAAGACATGTTTTATGGAGAACATATTTTAAAGAAAAACATGTCTTACAGGATGACATGTTTATGGGAGGGCATGTCTAACATGAAGACAAGTCTTAAGTGAGAACATGTCTTATGGGAGGCATATATTACGGAATGAAATTTTACAGGAGGGCTTGTCTTATGGGAGGACATGAATTTCAGGAGGATGTGTTTTATGGGTGAATTTGTCTTACGGGAGTGCATCTCTTGCGAGAGAAAATGTCCTAGGGCATGTTTTACTGAAGAATAAGTTTTAGTGGAGGATATGTCTTAAGTGAGAATGTGTATCACAGGAAGACTTGTTTTTCGGGATGGCTTGTCCTACTGCATAAAATGTCTTGCAGGTAGACATATTTTACAAGATTCTATGGGATGGCATGTTTTACAGGAGAGCATGTTTTAGTGGGAGTACATGACTTATGGGGGGTGGGGGGGGGGGGTCATGTTTCAAAGGAGGATATACCTTATGGGAATATATGTCTTTCAAGAGGAAATATCACATAAAAGGGCATGTCTTACTGGAAAAAATATTTGACTTGAAAGTGTGTCTTAAGTGGAAATGTGTAATACAGGAGAACTTGTTTTATAGGAGGACATGTCTTAAAGGAAGACATGTGGTGAAGTAGGACATTTCCTATGGGAATAAATGTATTATGGTGCTAGTTCGATTTAATAGAATTGAACTGACCTGGTCATACTAATTGTACTAGTGATTAAACCTCAGTCATCATTAGTCCTTTCCGGATTATGCTAGCATAATTTCGAGCATAACTGGTACTAGGAGCATAATTGGTAACTAAGAAGCATAGTTTATAGCATGGAGTAGAGAAAAGTTGAATACACTCTTACTGTATCATTTTTCAATATCATGGATTGACAACATGGTTTCTTGGAGTATGAAGCCAATATTAGCTTGGAAGACAAAAAATTGATTGCCTGTACCAACATATTTAAGCACATATTGATGATCAGGATGGGAAATACTTGGGCTTTAGAGATTTTGTGTCATTTCTTATCAACACTGATGATTATCAAAAGCTATTAATTTGAATCTGCTTGAGTTACAATCAAACCCTACAAAGAACACACAGCTCAAATGGGACTAGTTGTAACTGTACTTTCTTTTGTTAAAGTATATAAAATCTTGAAAGAGGTAGACTCTTAGCACATTGTCACATATGAACTAGGCTTTCGTTCCTCCTCTGAATCAACAGTGCTTTATCCCATAACTGCTGCAATTTGTACATAGGAAGACATGTCTTACAGGAATTTTATAGTATGACATTTTTTATAGGAGGACATGACTTATAAGAGGTCATGTCTCACAAGAAGATATGTCTTATGGGCATATACATATTTAAGGAGGAAATCCCTCATGGAAGGGCATGTCTTGAAGAAAGACGTATTTGTCTGTAGAGTATGTCTTAGATAAGAGTATGTTTTACAGGACGACTTGTTTTATTGGAGGACATGACTCTAAGGAAGACATGTCTTGAAGAAAAAAATTTTTTATGGGAATAAATGTGTTATGGTGCCATTTAAATTTAATGCAATTGAACTGATCTGAACAAACTGATTATAGTAGTGATAAATCTGAGTCATCATTATTCCTTTCTCAATTATGCTAGCATAATTTCAAGAATATTTGATACTTTGAAGCATAATTGGTAACTGAGGAGCATAATTGGTAGCTAGGAGTGGAGAATGAATACACTTATACTGGATCACTTTAAAATATCATGGATTGACATGTTTTTTTGGAGTATGTAGCCGAGATTAGCTTGGAAGACAAAAATCGGATAGTCTGTGCCAACATATCTAAACCCATTAGTGATCAGGATGGAAAATGCTCAAGCTTTAGGAATTTTGTGTCATTTCTCACAAATACTGGTGATGTATCAAGAGCTATTATTTCAAATTTCTTGAATTACTATCTAACACTACAAAGAGCACACAGCTACAAATGGACTAGATATTACTTCTTTTTTTTTTGTTGAGGGTACTTAAAATGTTGGAAGAGATAGATCCTTAGTATGGTCAGATATGAACATATCCATTCTTCCCTTTTTTGAAACTACTGTCCATTTTCTCATAACTACTGCAAACTGAATGGTGGTAATGAAAGGCTTTATAAGCAGCTGTATGACTACTGCTGATCATGTACAAATTCAGCATGATTACTTTAGCTTGAAGATTTACAATCATCTCAAATTACCATTGAATGCATTCAAAACAGCCTGATTTTTTTATCTTGTCAGAGGTGTAGGAACATAAACCAACCAGTATTGATAGTGAAGATTTAAATGTCTTCCTATTTTTCACTCTGTTAATTTGGGATAATCTTTAAAGCTGGTGTACCAAAGAATTGATCCTAAGCTGTGAGTGTTTCTACTGACATTTTGAAATTCCAGTGGTGGCAAAACCACACTGGGGCACTACAAATGTGGTACATGACCAAAGATGGTAAACAAGTAAAATGCAACAAATAATCAGTGATTTTCCAAAGAACGGCTTTCTTTTTCATTGCTAAAATTGTTGAGCAGCTGAAAGATGCTCAACAATTTTAGCAATGAAAGAGAAAGCCGTTCTTTGGAAAATCACTGATTATTTGTTGCATTTTACTTCTTTTTTGTTGGCACTTCATGTATTTGGCTTTTGTTTGCAATGAATAATTTTGTACATTATAAAATTAACGTATATGTAGGAATAATTTCCAATAACTCCATGCCTTCCTTGTGCCTCTGTGCCTGCCTTGTGCTTGCCTTCATGCCTGCCTTCATGCCTGCCTTCCTGCTTGCCTTCATGCCTGATTGTGCCTGCCTTGTGCCTGCCTTAATGCCTGCTTCATGCCTGCCTTCATGCCTGCCTTGTGCCTGCCTTGTGCTTGCCTTCATGCCTGCCTTTATGCCTGATTGTGCCTGCCTTCATGCCTGCCTTGTGCCTGCCTTGTGCTTGCCTTCATGCTTGCCTTCATGCTTGCTTCATGCCTGCCTTCATGCCTGCCTTCATGCCTGCCTTCATGCCTGCCTTCATGCCTGCCTTCATGCCTGACTTGTGCCTATCTAACTGCCTGTGTAACTGTCAGAAATATGTTTTTAAACAGTGGGTAGAACAACTAATCAAACTTCATTCTGCTCCCTGTATGGTCTTGTGCGTGATTAGCATGTCTTAAAATTATCAAAAAATGTACAGCCAAAGAGTTTTAGAGGTGAACTAAATCTGCTTTTAAGCAAAATGTGTTCTTGAAGCAAGTAAAAGGTCAACAATATATCCACCCACATTCTTCATTTTTAAAATGGTTGATAAAAATAATACAATAGATTAATTATACAAAATTAAAATTTACCAACTAGTGCAGCTAAGAAGGATAAACTTTTTAGTGAGCTGAAAGTTATAATTAGGTCAACCAACAACTCTGTACTGTAAGTCAACTATCACAGTGTTAGGAGCAGTACATCAACATTACATATTAACAATAAAGACCTTGGTAGTGTCTGACTAATATATATATTTTTAAACTAGTGTGTTCAGCTTCAGAAATGCAGCTGCTGCAGTATTCTCTCCACCCCCTCTCTCCCTCTCTCCCTATCTCCCTCTCTCTGTCTACATTTCTATACTTTTTCAAGTATAATTTTTTACATAAAGG